>JBBIGC010167093.1:1958-15964 GCA_037576955.1 Lepidarchus adonis
TATTGGTAGTAGTAGCAGTAGTAATAATAGTAGCAGTAATAGTAGTACCAGCAGTAGTATTGGTAGTAGTAGCAGTAATAGTAGTACCAGCAGTAGTATTAGTAGCAATAGTAGCTACAGTAGCAGTACCAGCAGTAATAGCAGTAGTAGCAGCTGCAGTAGTAACAATAGCAGTAGCATTAATAGTAGCAGTAATAGTAGTAAGTGTTCCAAATCAACTGCTTTTACAATCTTTACATTTCTATCCACTTAAATGACAAATGGCTGACAGCAAGTATAACATTTCTAAAGGTTTCCTCAGCTCTGACTAAAACATTGCCAAAGCTGTTTTATAAAATGTGGCATTTTGTATAAATCCAGTCAATTAAAAAACAGTTGCCATATGTTAACCATATATATATATATTTATAAATCATAAGCTATTTATCTGCTGCTAGAATCCTTTTATTTGCACTACATATAGATATATAGATCAGTGTAGCAATTTCAAAAAATCATATCTTTTTCCCAGAGGAAGAGAACGGGTTACAGTGCCGACGGCCAATCAGAAGACAGGTAATTAACAAACTTTAAAGGTGCAGTAGAGAAAACAGCCTGTTTCATTAGAAGCTGGACATGAACTGGTTAAATCACACCAACATTAAGGACCATACCAAGGAAGCGCTCTCCGGTCTCCGCCTCTATGATGACATCACAGCCCACATGCCTCTCCCACAGCCGTCTGATCATATGAAGGCTCCTCCCTCTCTGGGTACTTCCACTGGACGAAGCTCCACCCCTACACACCTCCGCCAGCCGCTCAGACCCTAAACACCTGCAAGCCATGAGTATCTCCTCCAAGTCTACGCTTTCTTTACGAGTCGCATCCATTTCTCCACAGTACGCAAAGTTCAGCACGGCCTTTAATCCCACTGCAGTTATGAAACATCGAGACCCTTCTAAACTGTCTAGAACCACCTCCTTATTTGCCATCTGCCCAGAACATAGCCACTCCTCTGCCCTTTGACTGACAGCTGCAAGCACCAGTAGGTGAGCACTGTGAGAATACCCACGGAGGTGCAAGCTGCAGTCCAGCAGCAGCTCCTCCTCTTTTAAGCCTCGCAATGAAGTGAAGAGGGAGTCACAGTGGGAGGAGAGGAGAACTGGGCAGAGGGCTTGGTTGTGGCAGGTGTCTGGAGGTGGAGAACCCAAAGTTGTTCTACTGGGAGGACCACAGCTAGAGGTAGTGGGGGAACTACAGTCTTTCTCCTCTATTTGGACAGGAGGAGAGCTGCCCATCTCCGTCCTAGGTTTCCTTGTTCCACCTCCACCACGTGCTCCACCAATGGGGGAAGTGGGTTGAAACATTGCCGCCCGTTCTCTGAGGGACATCGGTTTCTCTTGAGTTTGTCGCCGAGACATCGTTCTGAAGAGAAAAATCATAATCAGCAAAACATATTCCACATGTTTCCAGTATGTAAACTACTCTGATATGAGTAACAATAACACAATGTTTAAGTGTTAGGGAGAATTAATGTACAAAAAGTTTTTTATATTAACTTTCTCTATAAATAAAGTTAATTTTAAATATCTGGTTTACACAGGATAGTAATAAAAGAAAGAATTTAAATATAATAATTTAAATATATAATATACGTTCCTTGTGTACAAGTGGGCCTTACCGGTTCACGATCATTAATGTGGAACATGGTTCTCCTCAGTAGCTGTGATAGTGAATCAGGATTGGTCTGTATCAGCATGGTCCATGAATACAAAGAATTTTCTATATACTTGTCAGTACATCAAGTATATTTCAGCATCATTTTGTTTAGTAAATCTCTGGTAGATGTATAAAACAAACTTGAAAACAACTTGGTTATTTCTAATAGTACTGACTTAAAAGAAGTACTAATATATATATAAAGAAAATAAAACTATTTGACCACTCGCTGATTTATTTTAATGATTTATTTTCACAATGAGAGATAGAATATGAAAAAGAAAATCCAGAAAAATCACATTACAGAAAATATATGAATTGATTTTCAGCGACTGAAAGAAGTATTTGATATCCTAGTTCAGGGGTCGGCCTTCAGCCACCTTGCTGTGGCTCTGTTTGGCCTTGACAAAAATGTTTTTATTTATTAATTAAACTTTTAATTATAGATGTTATTTTTGTTTATTTTGTTTGAGGTGATACTTTAACATTGTGTAATTATGTAACTTTATAAGCAGTGTAAATACAGTGAAACGCGAAATGCGCCAACATTTGCCGAAACGCTCTGGTTGCTATGGTAACGGGTAAACATTACTTTCAGAATAAGAGTTCAGTGCTGTTGTGGTGATCTCAGGGTTTTCTGTCATGACTTTTATCCAGAACACCGGCAAAGCTGAGTCTCTAACACACTTAGATGCTACGGATAGAGATCGTTTTATGTTTTTTTAAAGTTGTAATTGTTGGTTCAGCCGGTGGTTGAGGTCCTGAATGTTTATAAGTTTAGAAGCTGTGTTATGTTTTGCGGCTCCGGGTGATCTATCTTTAGTTGAAGAGGGGGCAAAATGGCTCTGTTGATAGTAAAGGTTGCCGACCCCTGCGCTAGTTAAACAAGACTTAGCACTTGGAGGCAAAACCCTTGTTGGCAACACAGAGGCCAAACGTTTCTTGTAGTTGATGGTAGATATGAGCAGATGCAGGCGAGTGATTTTTCTTGTAGCCGTTGCCCGACTTGTGAAGGTCGACACACATCTGAATGGTACTTGAATGGTGTGTTAATTTGTTTTTCCCGCCCATGTTGAAGAGTGGATAAGAGAAATGGCCTCTGTTACGTCATATTTAGACCCCAGGGAAACAGGTAGTGATTAATAACTAATTAAAATGTTCTTAGATACTCTAATCAACTTTGTAAACTACTGTAGAAATGACAAACATTACATTTTTATTTGATTTTCTTTACTTTTATTATTTTTATGTATTACATTGACGTTCTAGGAATTGTTAGGGGTGCCAATAATTGTGGAACAGGTGATTTAATTTTTCACCCTTAAAATTAGCTTGAGTTGAAGGTTAAATTTTTCTACATTGTCAATGTGAGAGTATGCTTCTGAAATTAAAAATGAATTCATTTTAAGGCTTTTAACACATCTTAACCTGGGGTGCCAATAATTATGGAGGGCTCAGTATCTATCCATCCATTCAGATATCCATTATCTATATCTATCCATCTATTAGTTAAGTCCTTTGGCTCTGTATCATTTTTTTTGCATCTTCAGGAAAATGACTGGGACTGAATAGGTGGATTATTTTGAACTAGACATGCACTTCACTGCACTGCAGAAAAAGGTGACCCCATGAAAAGACAGAAGGTAGACTTAAGGTTGTGCTTTTAAGGTTAATATTAGCATGTAAATCTTTGAATAAACATGTGAAATTACATAATTAGCATATTTTACATAAAATTTCATGGCTGTCAGACGCAAATCTTCGCAGGAAAAGAGCTAAACCATCTTAACTTATAATGGAGGTCAATGTGCATCAGTATAGATTAATTTCCACAATCAATACAGTTTAACGCAATGAAAAGGTGAGGTGATTTTTCAAATTATTAAACAAACACACACAGAAAAAAATAAATAAATAAAAAAAAAATAGGGATTTGGTTCAGATGATTTGATACTCACCCGTGGATAAATCAAAGTCCAACTGAAAACCTTCTAATGCTAAAGCAAAGCTGTAAGTAGTCAAACAGGTCGGTAGTTACACTACAAGATGTGTTAGAGCTTTTACATATTACACAGGACAAAGTGAGTGTTCTAGTGGGAGCGCACTAATAATAGACGTTGGCACTCACGAGGTGTATCTTTCCATCGGACTGAAGTGGCACTGCGCAATCATGCATTTCCTCTGCCAACAATGCCCATGTGCTGAACAAGGACAAAAAAACAAAAGTTGTGCAAAGGAGTGTTCAATTTTAAATAGAACATCATACACTTTTTATGTCCTAGAAAAGCGGGTGTGTACCATTACACCAATCAGCCAAAACATTACACACCTGATACAGTGTAGGTCACGTGTCACCAATATAGTAACAGATATTGTCGTGTAAGATAAGTCAATACAGAGGTCATCGACGTGCGAAAATTTGTGGTTATGTCTCTGCGCATATTTACCATCATATACGGTAGTAGAATGCAGTTGAACAACTACTATATGCTTTAAGGCAGAGGTCCCCAACCTTTTTCACACCACGGACCGGTTTAATGTCAGAGAATATTTTCGCGGACCGACATTTAAGGTGTCACGGATAAAAAACAACCAAATAAAATTATACAACCAAAACAAAAACTGGTATTTTGTAAATATAATAAACGTGAATCCACTGCGTAATTATGTAACTTTATTAGCAGCGTCCCCCTGAAATGCGCCAACAACGATCAGAGTAACGTCGTCCTCTGCCCCTCATGCGCTGTAGTCGCTATGGTAACGCGTAAACGTTCCTTTCAGAATAGGTTTTCAGTGCTGTTGTGCCGATCTCAGGGTTTTCTGCCACGAATTTTATCCAGAATACCGGCAAAGTTGATGTCTCAAACATATTTAGATTTTACGGATTGAGAATTTTTTTTTTTTTTTTTTTAAAGTTTTAATATTTTTTGTGCGGCCCGGTACCGGCCCACGGCCTGGTTCGAAATGCTCCACGGCCTGGTAGCGTTCTGTGGCCTGATGGTTGGGGAACGCTGCCTTAAGGCATAGGTGTCAAACTCTAATATGCCCGCGAGACAATATCACATGACTACTAGAGCTGGACCGGCGGTATTTTACAGCGCATGTATCGCTAATACTACTGTGGCGTGAAGTACGACGTGATAACTATAAACCCCAAAGCTCTGCGCGTTGATCAGGAAGGCCTCTCCTCTGTTGACAGTTGTCATAGCAAAAAGAAAAGCATAATACAGGAGCTTTCTTACAATATCTGAAACATGGATAAACTAGCATCCAAGAAGAGATGCCAGGTATCTGGCTTGGACACAGAGTAGATCAGTGTGTAGCAAACTGAGCTATAATTAACGTTTTCTTTCTACACGTTTTCTTGCTACTCCAAGACATGAGCTTGAATGGTGGCAGTCATTGAAGGATATTATTAATATATTGATTTATGCTTGCTGTTTTATTTAAATTTTATTGTTAGCCTGTGGAATGTTATTGTTGAAATATAAACCAGAAAGCTGCAAATAAAAAAAGGCATAACATTTTAAATTAGATTTTATTAAAGATGTAATTGTTATATTTTTATTCATAATTAAATTTTGCATGTGTGCAATATTAAGTTATATATTGCATAGTATTAAGCTTTGCTTGTTCCATATTCAATATTTAAGCAAAACTCGTTTTGGTTTATATAAAAAGGTTCATCGTTATATCTTCGTAAAGATTTTTTTGTGCTTTGTGCATGTTGAGCACAGTGGTGTTCAGTTAAGCCTCTGCAACATCATTACACACCTGAGTTCTGACTTAAGTCAAAATTCGAGTTACGTCACACTCAGAGGAACCGGACCATGACAACTCGAGGACCCCCTGTAACTGAAACAATCTTTTGGATGCAACCAAGATGCCTTTATTCTTATATTACATTTAGTCAAGAAGACATTTACATTTAGAAGACAAATAAAATGCAAAAACTGAAGAAATCAAGAGGGAAAAATACTTTTTAAATGGTACTGTATTTCAAAAAATTGTTTTCAGTGTTATTGCAAACTGACAAATAAAATATGCTTATTCATATTGATGATTTTCCAGCTTGGACATTCGTTGGTGGGTAAAGACGAGGTTGACAAAGTTTCAATGCTCTAATTGGGACGGAACCCTTCGCTTTATTAAGCTCTTAAGAAACTCTAAAGCATTAGTGCGCCCCCAGCTGGCATAGCACACACAGAGCACTCGTATCAGAACCTCATTGCTTTGAATGGCTGGGCCCGTCGCCATGTCACTGAGCGGAGTGACCGTGAGCCCAGCCATTTACTCAAAATCCCACACAGAACTACCAAAAATAACCCAAATGAGTCGCAGAAACACACAACACAACAACCCCCAAACAATAAGCCCAAACACAGTCCCAGAACACAGACACACAATTACCCAGGGGACTGTGCTGCATTTTTGTCCTCAGACTTCTGGCAAGTTTGATATATTAGTATCCGGCAGCAGTTTTAGTTTATTCGATTGGCCTCATAAAATGACTTTGCACATCATGTTCTTCTGAAATGATAAGAGTTTGTGAACATGACTCCGTTCATTCCTGCGTTCGTCGATAAGAATATTCCATCTAAAGAGGGGGAGAAGCTGTGTCGCAAAGCCTCCGACATTTTCTCCTTAAATCTTGGTAAACAGACATTTTTCCATGAAGAATTTATTGCTTGTTTGCACAAAGCACATGCAAACATGGTCACAGTCATTATTCTACAAGCCATGTGTATAAAACTGTGTCATGCTTTATGTGAAAGATCATATAAAGGTGCTTGTGCAAACTTCCTTGTGTCTTTGCTAATTGGCATTGTGGCACATACCACCCATCGCTAAGAGTGAACGGGTGACCCTTGAAAAAGCACCTGCCCTTTTATCACAATCTGCCAGGAAAATCTCAAACAATGGTGAGCAGTTTGAGTCGGTTGAGTGGCTTATGGGGATGTTTTTTTTTTTTTTATTTTATTTAAATGTCAGTGTTTGTTAGCAACACTAGAAATGTTCCTACACCACTCAGGAAAAATTTGGGAAATTATAAGCCTTAGAATGCGACTGAAATATTCCAAATGTTCCTCATCCAAGTTTTGAAGTGGGCTTTCTGGTCATCACACATCTGCCTTAACTGAACAACCCACTCTCATGTCTTTTGCTGTATAGAAAATGAAGTGAGTCAAACTAGCCAAGAATTTGAAACTCAGACACTGTCCCACTTACCAATGATCACGACTTTTTCCAATCTTCGTCAATTTCAAGCGTTGAAGTAGTGAAAGGCGTTTTATAAAAAACATTATTATTATTAATTACATCACTAGGTAATCACAGCCTATTATGTGAGTGAATAAATCCCGCTTTACAGTAAATTTAGTATAAATATATTTAAGCATTTCTGTATGTACTATATGCAGATAATATATAAACCTAATTCCACTGTTGACTCACACTAGTGCTTAAAGTTTTTGTGGATGACCGGTTTATTAACCTCATTTACAGAATTTTTTGAATGCGAGTGAAGGTTCTTACTCTTGTTTTCCAAGGTCATAACTCTGACCTCACTGCTCTTCTGTAAGAAACAAGAAAGCAATTTTAAAGAGGTGGAATTATGTGGTTTTGTGCTGTTTTATAGTGTCTCTGTCCTTGTGTGTGATTCAATAATTGTGTCACTTCATTGTTAAACATAGTTATGAGGTTAATAATTGATTGTAAAGGATGACCCAGAAACTGACACAGGGAAGTTGAAGCCATAACAATGGAGGAGAGAAAATATGTTGGGAAAAAAAGGGCAAATTTGGTTGCTAACCGTGACTGAAGATCATAATAAGTCATTTCATTGTTTATACCCAGGATACGTCTGGTTCCCTAAGTGAACGCTAATGTTAAAACCTCAGCGATGACCATTCTCCTCATTATCATCAGAAAAAAAGAAGAAAGGGACTGTACACACTGACCTGTCATGGGGTGATAATCATGTCACTAGGACAGTAACTTAAGAGTGCCTCTTTGTCTTCAGTACCTTCAGATAGAGAATATAATTTTTATAATTGATTAGCTTAGTTTTTATGCCATAATTTACTTCACTTAAAAAATATAGATAGATTTGTTTGGGAAGGTAGTATCTTCTAGATTCTAGGGAAGTCCAGACCACAACCACGGCCAAAAATTATGGTGTAGCAATAGATGAGGATATCAGTTTCAATTCATAACTAAATCAACATTCTGGCATCTCACAAACATGAAGAACACCAGCCTGGAAGGTCTCTTATTACAGCAGGAGCTGCTCAGCTTGTGGAGCCCAGAGCTGTAACTAAACAGGGTGAAATGGCAGTCAGTTATTATTCTGCCCAATGGACTAAGATCAGATCTTTAAAACTGTTTAGATTTTTAAAAAAGATTAAAAAATCACCATTATTTCTTAAACCCTTCAGTTAAACAGTAGCTCTAAATTTAAATGATCAAAATGTATTAAATTATCTACATTAACCACACAAATTTATATCGTCTTTAGTTTCTTATATTTAATTTTTTTTATTCCGAATTGTATCGCTTATTTTGCTATTTACTCTTTTTTTTTATCTCTGTGATGTACATTGAATGGCCCGTGTATGATAATGTGATATAGAAATAATAAAAGATTGTTGAGAATGACCTGGCAGAACTGCACTTGTAGAAGAGTGAGTCAAGCGGTCATTGCAGCAAATGGTGGAAACACCCACTACTGACATTGTCCATTTTAGTTATTTGGGGCCTGTTCCCTATTATTGTCTAAATTTTGTGGGTAATGGATATTAAACTAATGAAAATGGTGTTTCTCTACAAGTAATATCAAACGAAACTTTTATTACTTCATCAAAATTCAGACCAAATAGGAAAAGCACTCATGTAAATAATATCCCTAACTTATTGAGAGTAGTGTATATTAATTAGCAAATGAACAGTGAGTTCTTGAAGCTGGTGTAGCAGAAAAATGAGTGAACTCAAGGATCCAAGGGACTTTAAGAACGACTGGATCAAAGTAATGATCAATACTGCATTTCTTGTGGGTCATTCCCAGTATGTAGTAGATGGTACTTACCCAAAGTGGTCCAAAGATCTGGATCTGGGGCGCCCGAGGTTTACTGATGCACAAGGAGAACAGCCACTAGCTCTCTTGGTTTGATCCCACAGAAGTAGTTTCCTGCTAGAACAGAAAAGTGTCACAACACAGTGCACTGGTTAAGCAGCTCAATGGTCTCTGTATATTCTAAGTGGCAAATTTATACACCATTATTTGACATATTTTTCTATTTTAAAATCTTTTTTTTTTTTTTTTTTTTTTTTTTTAAAGATAATGTTTCTTTCTCTTGAGGAAAATTTGTATTCATTCTACACAACTTGACTTTAAGGACCATGTTACACTTTTGTGGGTACATTAGCTTTGTACCATTGAACACGTACAGTGTAGACGGTGCATCACCCTCCTACAGAGGAAAACGCCCACTTTTATGGGAGTGGTGAAGTTACAATATAAAATGTAGAAACTTTTCAAGATAAGCTACAGAGAGAGAGACAGAGGGATAGACAGACAGAGACGAGAGAGAGAGTTCACATTTGCAAACTTTAAAGAAATGGAACCTTTTTGACACTACAGATTGTAAAGGTAGTAAGGTAAGCTCTGACTGATTATATCAGTAAAATATTACTATATATATATATATATATAAGTATGAGAAAATAATACAGTATTTAATATTTGAGTTCAGTATGTGGAATGCTTCCAAATTATCTGAGGTGTGTAAGACTAAAGTAAACTTTTGCACAAACCATCATCAATTTACATTTAAACTATTTAAAAATGTAAATGTTTAAATTTCATCTTTAAATTGGATCTGTGTTAATGTGTTTCTTCAAAGATTTAAACTTCTTAAAATTCAGTGTCACTAATGCTTAAATGAAATAGTGAAACTCAACTCAACCCGACACTCATTGGCTTCCAGGGAAGATAAAAATGAATCATTTGGACAGAAGAGTGTTTGTATTTGATTAGTAAGGCAGAGTGCAGCCATTTCATTTTTGAGGCTGGGCTTTATTTACTTCCTTCCCTTTTCTACTCGATTTCCAGGTAGAAATAGCCAGATGCTTATTTAAACGGCATCACTTATCGGCGTCGCTGTGTAAATGTGCTGTGTAAAATGACCAGAGGGTCTTATCAGCTAAGAAAAATAAATGTACTAATGGATCTCACGGTCAACTGCCAGATAGATGAAGGATGCATTTGCACCTTGACACGTATCGCAGTGATCGTGTACAGTTGTGAAGGCTTGTTGCTGAGGCTGGGATGCAGGCTCTGTTTAAACTAGAACGTTCAAATAACCAAACTTCAGTGACGAAACGTAGGATTTATATTCCATCATGGAGCGAGAATATGGTTTCGTATGGTCTGAATGAAACATCTCGTCCTAAAACTTATTAGAATCCAGAGGTTCCAACCACATCGATGGGTCACCGCTTCTCCAGCCGCAGACTGTCCGATCTGGACGGTTTGCCTCAAGGGCACTTCTCCTTCAGCGAAGAGGCGCCTCCTCAGTACTCCAACCGGAGGGACCAGAGTCGTGGGGGAAACGTTCAGGCTAGCAGCTCCAGTAGCGAGGTGAACATCAGCATGGACACAGTCCAAGCACAGCAGTCCGATCATGGCGCTTCCAGGCAGGAGTGTCGGCGACAGTCCATTTATAGCACGATGGATGCAGTGCCACATCTGGAGTTCTACTCCAACGCCACCGCCACCGGGCGCCTGCGGAGGAGCAGGCCATCCCTGGAGACCCTCCGGAAGACTTTTGAGGTAGACCCCCTTCAAGAACAATGCTTTTATTAGACATGGACGACTAATCATGATTTTTTAAATGTATTTTCATAATGAACAAGTACCGTATTTCCCCAACGATAAGCCTCCCCATTCTACAAGCTGCAGAAAAAGCTCATTTATGTTTAAAAACTCTAAAATAAGCCGCCAGCTTACTGAATTTACTGATCTGAAGTAGAAGTATCTAATTTGCTCCATGGAGCCTTCGTAGCTCTAAACCGGTGACATTATACCATAATTGAGGATATTTAAATTGATCAAATTCAAAATTTACCGATATCTTGCCACAATGCAGAATATAAGCTCCAGGCAACATCTGTAACATCCAAGATGAACATTAGCGACAGCAAAGCAGTACAGGTCGCAACGGACATCTACGGATCTGATTTTAAGAAAATAAAGTCTAATCATTTCAGAATTTCAGTTTTCTGTTGCTAATTTTATACTGAAGCATTTACATGTAGACGGATAACTGACATCTCTGTACTGCAGTACCTCCACCTGCCAACTCAGCTTTTCCAGCCAAAAATGAAAGATTTTGTTCCTTTTATTTCTGTTAAATTGAGCTTTTTCCAGCTTGTATTATACACTAGGATGTAATGTAATGTAGCAAAGGGCTGAAAACGTTTGAGAGGCTGGATGCTGTGGCACCATTTAAGTGACAGAACATAGTCACTGATCTGTCTTTGCTTTGCGCTGCTTTTCTAACGGTTCGTTGCAGCAGGAAACAGTACATTTAAATTCAACTAATCATTTAGGGATGTCGTCTTTTTTATACAGAATTATACATTAATCGAATGTGTTTTCACGTTTATAGATAGACCGTCCCATTTAAACGAGCTGCACCCAATACCAGGTTTGCAAAATCAATGTATAAGTCGATGTATATTGTTGGTGAAATACACTAAGCATTCTATGCACAAATTGAAACAAGTGGTTAAAAGTAGAAAGAAGTATCACTTTGTGTTAGGGGTGAAACAATACCAGGGATGTTAGCAATGGATTCTAGTTTTAGTATTTGGAACTTCTGCCTTTTTTGTACCTTTTAGACAGAAATCTACAACACTAGCATATTTCATAGTTCTTCATGGCTATAAAATGTCAAATTATTATAAAACCAGAAGATAAATGGCATACATTTAAATGTCATGTTAGGAAATAATGAAATTCCCAGGTATTATTAGCTCAGCCAAAGCACAGCCAAACTCGCCCAATAAAGCATCAACAATTCCCTTTTTTCTGAAAGACTGGAGGAGTTACTTGAGCTAAGAACTGGGGTAAAACAAATAGAAGCACAGATGATCACTACATTTTTATAATTTAGTATAAAATTATGCTCTTATCAAACCTGCTGAAGCAGTAGTTGGCCTGTTTGCATCCATTCTGTCTGCACCATTTAAGGAAGCACGGAAAATTCCAACAAGAAGCAATGATACTAAATATCAAGCAAGTGAAAATGTTAAACATAGTATTAAGTCCTGAACTGCTGCTATATAGATGAGCAATGTAATTTAATTGTAATGTAATTTAGCCTCTTTGTGAAAAGAGATGTATTCATGTCAATATCAAATACAACTATATTATAAACCAATAAAAAATAAAAAATGAACACACTACAATTATAGTTCAATACGAATCGCAAATGAGTAACAAGCCTAATATACAAAACACATTTCAGATTCTACATAATTTCAGTTCTGAGGTCGAGCTTCTATTCAATTTTAATATGATTTTTTTCTTGATTAGCAGCTCGTAGATTATAAACTGCACATATTTATCATGGTTTGACTAAGAAACGAAATTATGAATTAATTGATTAGAATTTTCAGCACTATGACAAAATTCATCTCCTAGACTTGATTAGCTCTTTAGAAAGTAAGGCCAGTGCTCTACTTTGATAACTCCAGTTAAAAGAGAGTGAACCCTATATCAAGGCGCAGTTTTCCAAGCATCGTTTCAGATCTTTTCCAATGTCACACTGAAATCGCTCCACTTTTACTTTGTTATGCAGCAGTGTGAGAATTCTGCTCTGTCCATTTTCAGCTCCAATGAGATGCAAGTCTTCAACTGTTTATAGAACCCTACTAAGAACCTCCAGCAGTAGGAAACATTGTGTATGAGTCAATGTGATGTATTTATTGACCTATTGGCACAGAGTGGGGAATCAATCAGCAATATGGGAGACTCAGGAACAGGAAGCCTATCAGCAATACAAGAGGAAAGAGAGGAAGAAAACGGTGCAGAAGGGAAAACAAAAAAACCAATCCGCTTTGGCTGGGTTACAGGTGTTATGGTGAGTTTATACGCATTCATTAACGTACTGTATATGTGTATACACACCAACATTGGCTTGTGTCCTGGGATTACATATTGCTACTTATTTGTAGATCCGCTGCATGCTCAATATCTGGGGAGTTATTCTGTTCCTTCGATTGTCCTGGATAACATCTCAGGCAGGAATCAGTGAGTAAAAAACCCTACAGGTCAACTATGTGGTAACACGCATTCCTATCGACGAGGAAGAATTCTAGGTGGACATTTCTTGTGTTCAACACAGCACTATTCAGAAGTGCAGAAAAAATATAATTTTAGCTTAAAAAAATTAATTATGAAAATTAAATGTAAATGACTATTGTAAGCACACGAGAAAAAAAAAACTGCAAATGGGGCAAGTAAATGTCGTTAAAATTTTCTTACATTTTTGATGAAGTTATTTTAAACTTATTTTAAAAATCTAGCTCAGAGAAAAACATTTTTTGGCTGTTTCATTAAAACATTTGTGTGTTTACTAGCTGACTTGATATTTTGCTCATTTTGCTTAAGATAAAGATGCTAATTTAAAGGATCTTACTGAATTTTGCTTGCAGATTTTTTAAACATTTAAATACAAATTTTCAGTCATTTTTTTTTTTTAATTGAAATAAAACTAAATAAATAAATGAAAAGTATATCGTCAAAAACTATCTTTGCAAGTGGAATGATTTAAAATTTAGATACATATACAGGTACATCTAAAAAAAATTAATAACGTGAAGTTTTATATTTCTTGACATTTCAAACTGAAATCCAAATATAATAAAAAAAAATTGAATATCACATAAGACCAATAAAAAAAGGATATTTTAAACAGAAATGTCAGGCTTCTGAAAAGTATTGTAGCGGTTTTTCCCAGTGGAGAAGGAAACTGGCAGTGAGGAAACACTCACAGGAATATGCTTGAACAAGCCAGTGGCTTTCCAGATTTACTGTAACAAGCTCCGAAAAGAGCTAACCTGGTACCGGTGCGCCCCCTATAGTATAGTGTACGCACAAGTATGAACCCGTGAGCGAGGAATGGCGGTGAATGGCCAGGCCCACGGAGTCACCAATCTCTATACTATGAGGTGTGATGGAGGAGATCAGACTGTGACTCTGCTGAGGTGTGATGGAGGAGATCAGACTGTGACTCTGCTGAGG
>JBBIGC010167125.1:0-15961 GCA_037576955.1 Lepidarchus adonis
GGGGCAGTAATGAGTCAGTCCAGACTGTGATGTTGTGTGTTGACCTGTGGGGGCAGTAGTGAGTCAGTCCAGACTGTAATGTTGTGTGTTGACCTGTGGGGGCTCTGTATGCACAGCGTCTGAAGAAAACTCACACTCATACTGTATTACCTGTGTCCTCACGCACCTTTTTATTTTAGTCGTATTGAGATGGATTTGGGATAAAATCAAACCTCAGATCCCCCTCAGCTGGGAGAGAGAGCGAAAGAGAGAGAGAGAGAGAGAGAGAGAGAGACAGCCAAACAGCTCCCTGCTGGGGGAGCCCCTAAAACACAAGCCTTGATGTATGTCATTATAGAGGCCTTACGCAGCCGGCCTGACGCCCACACTATACCTGCTTATGCCGTCCTGTATAAATTACACCGAGAGTTGACAGATGAGGGAGGCAAGGGGACTGTGCTTATGTGTATGTGGGGGAGAGAGAGAGAAAGCGAGGCAGACAGAGAGAGGAGGGAGGTGTTAAAAGCATGGGAATGGGAGAAACAGAAGGGGAGCTAAAAATACTGCAAATCTTTTCCCATAATTGCAATAAAAACTGGTTAAAGAAACAGAGGCTGAGGGAGAAATCAATCACTCCACCAGAACCAGACATGGTGTCTCGAGTCCGTGGGACTCGACTCAAACTTGAGACATACGCCATGATTTCAGTTAGTTACACTATACTTCAGTCAAAGTATAGATACTCCTGGTCAAATTTCATTAGATTTCAAAAATAGTAAAGTACTCAAAAGTACATTTGCCTGATGTCAATGCGTTGTTGTATTTTTTGCCATGTGCCTTATTTCTGCTGGAACCCACTCACCCCCAAAGCCCAAAGCTTCACTTACTAATTCCACAGCCACCATGGTCCACCTGTTCCCTAGAACTGCTGCCCCTCTTGACCTCTATGTCTGGACCACCCATCAATGGGCCTCCTGCTCACCTCCTTCAGACCAGCTTTAACCACCATAGACCAGCTTCCTGTACTTTACACTAAGTTTACAGCATAAAAAACACTACTACAACCACCACAGAGAACTCTGTTCATCTGGAACTGAACAAATGTACTTCCTCAGACTGGATGGCACATTTTGAACTGATTGATTGACAAAGTTAATAAACATTTAATATCATAAAAACCTTTCATCATTTCTCAACTACGGACATTCAGATATGGCTATGGGTTCTCTGGTGAAGGACCTCCATCTCTACCATCTTTCTCTGCTGTAGCAGAAAAAGTTTTGTTTAACCATCAAGTTCAATGGGTGAATATATACAGCACCCACTTTGAAGTTGACGGACAGTGTGTAAGGAGTTTACAGTAAAGAAACGAAAGAAAAAACAAGTAAAGAAAACCTTTAGCAGAAAGACAAAAGTACACTATTCGTTTTTCAGTTGTAGTGGTAAATACTATCTTCATAAATACTCAAGAACAGATACCTGGAAATATGTGCTTAAGTACAATACTCAAAAAATGTACTTAGTTACTGTCTTCCCCTGGTTACAGATCAGATTCCTTTACAATTGACAAAATATGTACAAACAAACCGAACATTATCACGAGAAATGTGCAGATTATCTCCATAATCTCCACTGTGTCTGTAAGTCTGCTCCATGTACAGTTTAGGTTTAGTGTCTAAACCTCTGTATTCCGCTCAGTATTTGAATGTCGGGCCAGAAGGTATTTTGAGCGTCGTTGAGAGACGGGACATTTGCAGAAGTTGTCAGAATCAGTTGCAGTACAATGTGCATAATGTTGCTTTTGCTGTCATTGTGTACTGTCCAGATACTTGGACAAATTGTACTTGATGCTTTGACAATACTATCATGGACGTCAACACTGGACCATCAGGAGAGATCATAAAGCAATGTCATAAACAACTCCTTAGAGGACGTATTTGCAATGCCTGAAGCTAATAAAACTCAAATTTCTTCCAAAAGCTCAATATTTAAGACTCACTTGAAGCAACTTGTGAACATTTCTGGTCACAATCCGAATTGAGAAGGTTAAGTCCATTATAAGCAATGCTATTACAGTGCTAGGAAGTGTGATAGCAACGTATACACCTAAATCTGACTTAACGAACTCTTGACAAAGGTAAGTTTTCTAAAAATGAGCAATTTTACATTGTGGAGCATGTCATGGTCAACTCATAATGAGTTTAGCTGATGTTGGAGACATATATATACATACACTATATATACAAAGGGTTCCTTGAATTACAATGTACTCCACTTACGAAAATCTGTGGTTATGACGCTGCCACAAACCCCATTTTATAAAAAAAATTAATGGTTTGTAAAGTAAAAGTGAACGTTTAATAACTTTAATAAAAAGCTCAAAAAAGGGCAATACAGAGCCTCAGGTGCGTGAACGCCACGTCTGTGGTGGACTGACAGAGGAATGGCCCCAAGGCAAAACCCAGTAAACGCTTATGTAAGGGCTTTCGACTTACTTCAAAATCCGACTTGCGACACACGATGAGGAACAGATACTTGTCAAAATTTGAGGACCCCCTGTATCAATATCCCCACTCCCTCAAGACGCCGCCACTCCTGTTGACCAATCCATTTGCCACCCTCCCCAACAAATATGAAAATTAATGAATTAATGAATTTAATTGTACAATTTAGCAGTAGTTCTAGGAGTTTTATTTTCAACTATACAAAAACTAATACAAAGCACAGGTGTACACATCGACATGATGATTATGGGGCAGGGCAAGGGAAGGGCACGTGGTGGCTAAGAAAAACCACAAGAAGGAGCACACGGTAAATTCAGAACTCAGAAACATACCAATGATAAAAAAAAAACAAAAAAAAGAAAAGCTAGAGCAGAGGTGGTGTGGTGGTTAGTGCTATTGCATCACAGCAAGAAAACAAAAAGAAACCTCACTAAACAGCACATGAGGCATCATGGAATATATTCGGTCCTCCAGAATGGTAATTACTCACTTGTAAACTTGTTTTCTCTGTGCTTATCATGACATCGGCAGAAATTGACACCAAGTGAACGCAACATACAACATTTTTATAACGTCATCCAAATGCGCATCCAAACAACCCCAGCTCTCAAATCTTGTGTGGAAACACTGTCTCCATTCCCTCTGCTCTTACCTGATGCTACAAATATCAGAAAAACATTTATTCGGACGCTCGTGTCGACAAGGCCTAATATTGTCTATTGTGTACGATGCTGAGTAGAACTGTCTGTATGTCTACACACTGGTTGTGAGGTTTTCTGTATCCTGTCACCTGGATTCTGTTGTCAGGCCTTGTTTATGGCTTCTAGTTCCTTATATCTTTGAACATCCTTGAACATAATAAAGCTGATTCTGATGATCCATTTCTTCTCTGTAACTCTATTATCAGATTAAGCTGTGTTGAGCTGCTAGTGAGGAATGAGGGTAGAAGGCGAACTGTCCTGATGTTAGTCGACCAGATATAATGGAAAGTTTAGGACAGGCAAAAAAAAAGTAATTGAACCATATGTAAGTACATCCCACCGCCAAACCCTACCACCACTACCACCCCCCCACCACACTCCGCTATACCATGTTTGACCTGGGAATAATTGACATCATGGAAAAACTACAAAGTGATTTCCAGTTGACCATGGCTTGGGGGTTTATCCATCATCTCGTGTGTGTTTCGATCATTTACGTATTACGTTCACATGTTGGAGAACCTACCTCTCAACCCTGTCTTCCATTCAGCCCCGATCTTAAGGCTGGAGAAGTTGACTTCAGAGCTTCATGCAGAGAAAGAGAGGCAGTAATTGTCACCAAATACCCCAGTCATCAGCAAAAAAACGCCCAGGACCTATAGAGAGGCACCAGACGTTGCGATTACTGCTGTTTTAACTGCAACCGAATCCTCCGGCGCCGTAATTGACAGCCTGCGGGGAAATGTGAAACTTCTTCAGACATAGACCCGACAGGCAACAAAGAAGCAGGGGTTACGTCAAGCGGCTGCACACATTGAGATATCGCGTTTGGGGGCCTTTAAGAATGTCTAGTGCAAATCGAAAAAGCGACCAAGATGAAGACTGGGGGTCGGAGGAGGCCTAACAGGTGCTGAGGGAGAACTGCCACTTTCCCTGCCCCGGTCCTCAACCATAATGAGGACGTAGCTCGCAGAGAGAGAAATTTATGATGCTGCAGTTGGCTGTCTGTTTTTTTTGGGAGTGGGTAAGGATGAGAGTGTAACAGTGGTGGAGGTGAAGACATGTATCCTTCACTAGAACCATGACTCAGACGAGGAAGGCGGGTAGAGAGCATGAGAACTCTGAGCGGACATTTTGCTGTTGGGAAGTCTTGGGTACGAGGGGGTGGGAAAGTACAATGTAAAGTGATAGTGAGAGTGAAGCAACAAAAAGGAAAGTTCGGAGGAGTCGCAGGTAATCCTAAAGCAAATTCCATGGCTGCCATGACTGGTGGTTAATTTATGAAACCAAGCCTCTTCAAAGTTTAGCCCGTGCATCTGTGGGTCTGCGGAGCTGAAGACATTAGGAATTCATGCTGGAGGAAAAGCAGCCGGAATGTGTCAATTATACTGACGCTTATGTATGTGTGTGTATGGGTGAGTGAGAGAGAGAGAGAAAGAGAGAGAGACAGAGATACACCAAGGGTATATTCTTGAAGAAAAACCTTGTTTCTCAAGCACACAAGTCAGATTCCTTCACTAGCAGCCTCTCAATGTCTCAATTCTCTAGCCTGGGCGAAGGGATATGCAAGCCCCCGGCCCAGTCCATCACCTGTCTACAGTCATGGCCCGTACACGACCCCCTCTTATAGAGCTCCAATTAAAAGGGTAAAGGTCAACTGGATGGAAAACATGGCAGAGCGGAGTGGTTAAATACAGACAGTCTGTCACAACATCATTTCTATGCCACTCTCTGTGCCATTTCCCTTCCAAGGAGAGGTCCGGCTTCCCCCTTCCAACCTAAACTACCCTCAGACTGGCCAATTGGAGTCGTCACAAAAAAAGACTTTGTGCTCTGGACATGGCCACACAGACTGTAGGGATTATAATCATTTAAGAGCTCCTTTCAGAACACTTAAATAAGTGCTTGTGAAGCCACCTTGCAAACCTCCAAGTGGCCTCCAGTACACTGTTGGAGAAAATAGGTGCTAACCATAACCCCTCGCATGATTAGGGTGGTAGGATATTGCATTGACTCCAAAATCCCTAACAGTTCTCCAGCTGCTTTATTATATTTCCCATTTTGGGGGGGTTGGGGTTGGGGGTTCCCTAATTTTTCCCTATTTAGTAATGTTCAATTCCACCCTCCAGCTAGGGACTCACAATGCAGGGATTTTGGCTTCAAACATTTGAATAACTCCTACTAATGCGAAGTCCTTGGACAGCTCAACAAACTTGGAGGAGAGCATTAAACACCAATTTGACTACGTCAGCTAACAGATGTATTTTAGTGTATAGAAACCTGCTTAGCCCACTGTGAAAAGTTAATGCCCTAAATCTAATAACTTGGCAGCAAGATCTACAATCAAGCGTTTGCAATAACTGGCAATGAGTCTTGCAAATTACTTTGAAGGTATTTTGGCACTTTTTGCAGAAGATTTTTGAGCATAAACGACCTGGTTAAAGCATCTCAATTGGATTTAAGGTTCTTTTATGACTCCCTTGACGAGTTGTGGATGCACTCTTTTAGTCATTTTGGGACGCTGGCCATTCCAGGGAAAATTGAACACTCAAGTTTTCTCCATTTGTAGATAATAACTATCACCATGGTTCAATGGAGTCCCAAAGCCTTAGAAATGGATGTGCAATCCTTTCCAGATTAGTATTTGTTCTAGAGTTTCTTTTGAGCATGGAATGATGTGTTGTTTTTGAGATACTCCACTTTGTCAGACATTTCTTGACATAACATGTTTGACAGTAATCAGGCCTGCGTATGGCAAGTGAAATTGCTTTCAAAATGGAGAGAGGGTGGGTTTGGATAGCTTTTTCCCTTACTATATAAAATTCTAATTTTAAAACTGTATCTAGCATTTACTCAGGTTATCTTTGTCTAAAATTAAAAATTGTTTGATGATCTGAAACATGTACAAATTTAGGAAGAGGCAAATACTTTTTCACAACACTGAGTGGAACTGGATTTCCATTAAATGAGCATTAAATAAACAAAACATGCCAAACATGAAATAAAATACAAGCAATACTGGAATAACCAAGGCCATGAAATATAGATGGACTAGACAAACTCAAGAAGACGGTTCAACCGCAAATACAGAACAGATGTTCCTCCAGAACTATGATGCAATGTAAAGAACAACTTTACAGTTACAAACTAATTCAAAGAAATTTGTAGATTATATAGAATTATGTAGAATGTAGAAGGTGGCTGCTATTATATAATCTGACATAACAGATTTTGCTTAAATAACAAAAACAACAACAACAAACAATGTGAATCATGTAAGGCTAATCATACATTTTTAATACATGTTCAATAAAAGTCAATATTTCTTTCTCATATTTATCTCAATTTTATATATGCCTGTCACTAAAATATTTGGACTCTATATAAAATATAAATGTAAGTAGAATGCATTAAATTGCATATAACTTACATTTCACTTTCAATGTTCCAGCAATTAGTCTCCTCAGTTCCCAAATATTTACAAAGTGTTTTAACAGGTGATTTAACACAGTTAACACATTTTACACAATGTACCAACCTTTGTAAAACTGGCTTATGTGAACATGGCCATAATTAACAAGAAGAACACTTGTAGTGGACACATAAAACATAATGTGTCGTCATGGAAAATTCTATTTAGAAAAAGCATGATCGCCTTATACTGTACTGTTCTAAAGGTGGTTATTCCCTTTCAGCGGTTCCTCCTCATTCTTTAACTTCTTCCAAGACTTCAAAGACATCCTCATACTATTAGCAAGCCTTTCCTACAACTGTCTCTCTCAGTAATACTTAGTAAGGTGATGTTAAACCCAACGCAGACCAAAATATCCTTGAAAAACGGTAAACATTTTGGTTGTCTGAAGGGCATGGTATCCAAACCCATTACTTAAGCCCATTGACTTCCAATACATGTCATCAGTTGCTGAAAAGAAAGTGAACAACCATCATTAAAGTCGCTCGACATGTTAGTATAGAGATTTATAATATAATGATGTGTAGTGGTTCAGGCCGGGGCGCCGAACCAAACACCTGATGATGCCTTCAAGTGAAGCAGGGATCTGTGAACTGCATTCAACTTGCGATCCGCAGGTATTCCCCCTCATCCCCCTTTATCGACCCCGACGGAAACCAGGCATTACGTTGCGGGTGAGCGGCAGCTCCTCTTATATTGGGTTATAAACCCAACGAGATGCGGTTTCGAAAGTTTGCTCAAGACGCCGCCTTGTTGTTTCGGGCCGGCAGCCAGGAATGCGAGCTGCGGTCGGGGCCCGAGCGAAAAGCACCAGAAGAAATCGTTTCGCCGCCCGCTTGGGCCGCCAGAAACCGCCATCTGAGCCTTAAGATGTCCTTAATCGCCAGAAATCACATTAGGATTCATGAAGGAGAGGAGGCCTCTGGCTTTAATTAGGCCTCGTTTCGAATGGTTATGATTCTTTAATTGACTCTCCTGGCATGGAGACCCCATTATTTGGGAAAGAAAAGAAAAAAAACATTAGAACGGAACAGGCTCTGAGATTTCTCGCGCCCCGCGTTGCTGAGATTTCCATCTGTGGTGTCAATTCAGTGTATTAGCGAGCTGCTTTATTGAACCGGCAGAAAAGGAAAGAAAGGCCTTGTGATTTTCTCCACCGACTTTGTGCCGGGAGCTCGTGAAATCCGTACACCTACTTGGCAGCCGGCCTGTCACTGCCAGTCAGAATCGATGCGCTCGATGTTCTAATGTCCCACTGCACCTACCTGATGAAACGGAGGAAGGGTGTGTTTTTATATTGAAATGCGCTCGGCCGGCAGCTTCATCGTCCATGCTACACATCAAGCACGCTCCACCCAAAACCAACGGCCACAATATCTCGACGTAGGTGTTCAGGGGTTGCCCACGTTGCTCCCTCCTTCCATATTTTCGCCTACGGGAGGCAGCCAGGCCTCGCCTTGCCTCCTACGGGGAGTTCAAAAGTTTCCTCCTGCCTTTCATCTGCCTTGATTCATTTGCTGTCTTTTCTTTTTTCCCCTCTCGCCCTCCCTTTTACTTTTGTTCTACCCGATCAAAGGACGCACGCGCTCCAAACACTTGTTTATTTGTGCCCGAGTGAAATGTTTGCCGACTCGCTGCTTGTTCCCCTTTAGTGCAAATACCGAGCCACCAGCACCTGACAGCTTCCTCCTCAACAAGAGCACATCCTGACCAGCGGCCTCCACTGCATGATAATGAGCTCCACCTCCTTTAGAGGCCCACTATACAGGTCAGTGAGCCCCAAGCACATGTACTGTATGTGGTTCCTATGAGTCTGTGGGATCTTGCAGGATACACATGCATTAATTTGTATTAATATTTAAGAGGTTAACAGCCTATGATAAATATTTGGCCCTGATAGGTAAGTAATGTAAAAATTGCAATTTGTGCTTAAAAACAATATGCAGGACACCTACCTAACTGTCCCCAATGATGCCATAGCCATCCGTAAATCAAAGTATAAATAGGCCTGGGTATGAAGAATGCCCCAAATCATAGGATTATTGTTTGGAAAAACTATATATTACAATATGCTTATAATTTTTTTTCATTTCTGCTTTGTGGTGGATACACAACACCATCCTCCCAAACTACCACTTGATTTCCTCTCTATATATACTGTGGGGCAAAAAGGTATTTGGCAGCCACAAAATGAGAGACAGAATGTAAAAAAAAACAAGAAATCACGTTGTATGGTTTTTAAAGAATTGATTTGTATAATGGTGCAGAAAATAAGTATTCGGTCAATAACAAAAGTTCACCTCAAAACTTTGTAATGTAACCCTGGTTGGTCAAATGTTTCCTGTAGATCTTCACCAGGTTTGCACACACTGTAGCTGCTATTTTGGCCCCATTCTTCCTTGCAGATCTTCTCAGGAGATGTGATGTTTTGGGGCTGTTGCTGGGCAACACAGACTTTTATCTCCCTCCACAGATTCTCTATTGTAACAGTGGATCCCTTCTCATCAAGCTGCTGTCTATTGTAGATCGGCTCATCCCAGTCTTGTGCAGGTGTACAGTCTTGTCCCTGATGTCGTTAGACAGCTCTCTGGTCTTGGCCATGGTGGAGGTTGGAGTCTGACTGTTTGAAGGTGTGGACAGGTGTGTTTTATACAGATAACGAGTTCAAACAGGTGCGATTAATACAGGTAACGTGTGGAGGATAGAAGAGCTTCTTAAAGAAGAAGTAACAGGTCTGTGAGGCCAGAATTCTTGCTTTTTTGTAGGAGCTAAATACTTATTTTCTGCACAATTATACATATAAATTCTTTAAAAATCATACAATGTGATTTTCTGGATTTGTTTTTACATTCTGTCTCTCACAGTTGAAGTGAACCTATGATGAACATTATAGATTCTCATCTTTTTAAGTGGGACAACTTACTAACAAATACTTCTTTTCCCCACTGTTAATTTATATAACATATTTGCCACAAGAAATTGTTTTTGCTCTTCATACAAAATGTAATCAAAGTTTTCAAATTACATTTGTTTTTAATGGGAAAACTGCAACAACCACATCATCCTTAATAACGTTTAGCAGCAACAAGTGCAACCAAATGCCTCCTACAGCTGGAGCTCAGTCTTTTGCATCACTGTGGAGGGATGTGGAGACTCAATTTTCTTTGCACAATTGTTTGAAGCATATTGGAAGTCGGAATACAATGGGATTCAGTTCAGGACTTTTTTACTCTGCCACACTGAAACCTAGGGCTGAATTTGATGTATGGACCAATCTCTTACTGCATAACCCAGTTTCAGCTTCAGATTACCGACTAATCATCTAAGATGTTCTGGTACAGAGTGGCTACCAGGCCCTGAGGCATGAAAGCATTTCCTCATTGTTACACTACCACCACCATGCTTCACGGCTGTTATGACCTTCTTTTGCATTAGCTTTATATTAGATGTAGAGATACTTCTTCCATAAAGCTACACTTTTGACAGTTTAGGGAAGATTATTCCAAAGTGTGGGGGTCTGGTGAAAATGTTTTAGCCGGAATGTGAGGCAAGCTGTTATGTTAATGGTTTTTACCTTGCAATTGTCTCTTTTTAATGGTGCAATAAAAAGGTTGATGCAAGAAAACAAGGCCTGTAGTTGCTTAGATGTGATGATATACAATGTTTAAATTGAACCAAATTGACAGTTTTTTTTCACAGGACAGTGTTTCTTACCTGGACGCTGAGGTTCCATTTTGCCAACCTTGAGTCATTTCATCCCAGACGCCATGTGAATTACCACGTAAACATAGAGGCCTCTGACTATTGACCTATGCCCCTGCTTAACTTCATATCAGATCATCTGCTACTATTTCAACTCCATCATCTGATTAGTGCCCATTCCTTTCCATCCAGTCAGAGCAATCAGTATGTGATTTTGTGTAGTCTAGCCTGGGTCAGGGTTCGAGCGCCACTGTCACTGATGGCTTTGATCTCCCAATCCAACATCCACAAAAACCAACGCAGCTCAACTTCCCGAACAACACTCTTATCAATATTCACCTGGCTCTTGTATGCACACAAAACAAGCCAAAACTGAAAAGT
Organism: Lepidarchus adonis; assembly: GCA_037576955.1. Lineage (NCBI taxonomy): Eukaryota > Metazoa > Chordata > Actinopteri > Characiformes > Lepidarchidae > Lepidarchus > Lepidarchus adonis. The sequence continues at coordinate 10,740 of JBBIGC010167125.1, forward strand.
AACATGAGACGGAGTCACATCAAAGCCGGTTCTTGTGCTCTCCTGCCCCACACCGCTCCAGAGAACACTATCAGGTTTCAGCTGGACGGACCTTGGCCGGACGAAGGCAAAATTAAACAAATGATTTGATCAGACGTACACAATTTTCTTATCGCAATAGCCAGTCAGCCATGACATGTTTGCTTGACATAATTAGAAGCGTATCTCACAGATTGTTTAGATTTTCATAATTCATGTAGACAAACTTACACATGAAGGCATAGTGAGATAAAATAGTGTGCATAGAAACATTTTATTTTTAATGAAAAACATAGGATAAGAGTAGTTTAGAGGCAGTAAGTGGATTTATAATTTTATTTCCAGGTCACTAATATTAAAATCAATACTAATAAAATTAATACAGTGAACAATACATGTTGGTCAATGTGTTTGGTTACCGTTTCCAAATTTCTCCTCATGGAATTATTTGTAGTAACCATCAAATCCCTGGTTTGGGCTCAATCAGTCGTTAAATTAAATGCTTAAACGCATGCAATGGCTGCAAGCGTTTTTTTTTTAACTGCTTTTTTGATTGTTTGCATTTTTTTAATCATAAATGGTGTTTTTGCTGCAGAAAGTCACTTGCACATACTGTGTTTGCAGATATTGTAACCACGGATTCCTATCACACAGCTGTATATATGCGTCAGAATTGGTATCTTGCTAGAAGACGCTGCCACAACATTTAAATCAGAGCGGAACCTAGACAGTATTAGGCGGTTGGTCTTAATTTTGTGGGTGATTAGTGCACAGAAATACACAACTCCGAATAACTTTGTTTACATCTGAGTGATTGAATTATGCAAAATTAGCCATCAAGTAATGGAAGCTGCATGTCTGAATCCTTCCACATGCTGTTCCTACGTTATAAACCATCTCGCTAAGCAGCTACTCAATACTCTCCATGAAAATCAATACATGAAAAACACAAATAGTGAGTAATGTTTCAGTCTTTAGTTTTAAACATGCTTTTGGCAGATATATTGCCCATCTGTGTAACCCATGGGTAAGATGTGTTTTTAGGCTAATTAATTTTTTCCCTGAAAATTATTGGCTCACAACAGAGAAACATTACATCGCTGGGGAAAATCCTACATTCAAAAATACATTTTTACTTAAAATAATGTCTGTAGCAATTATTGGTTACAGACCTCCTTTACTACAAGACAATACAGGATTGAAGGATACAGAGACATGGATTTTTGTCCGTTCCCCTTTGTGACTGAGAGTCACGGGAGGAGCTTAAAATTGTAATTTTTGTATAGATTTTGCAATATGTTTAGGGTCATTATACTGCTGGAAGAACCAATGATAAACCATCCTCCGCTTTCTGGCAGATTTTTATTTAAAACGTCCTGTAGTTCATAATTTTCATCGTCACCTTTTTAAAAAATTTTCATACATATTTTCAAATACATTTTAATTCTATTTTATTCTCTATACTTATTTTATGCTTGTTTGATGATCATTTTTAGATTCTTTTTTATCCTTGGCTATTCTTTTTATGCTTTTATATTGTATTTTTTTTTTTATTTAACCTTGTAAAGCACATTTAATGACTATATGTATGATAATGTGCTATATAAATAAACTTGTCTTGCTGTACTATTTAAGGAGTTCATGATGCCATGCACCCTAACAAGGTTCCTGGGGTCTACTAAGAAACTACTTAAAATGTTTGTTGTCAAAAACTGCTTAGCAAACTTACTTTTTTCTTGCATGTCTCCCAAACAGCTTTTTGGGATGGAAATTGCATCTTAGGGTTGTCATGGAGACTGTGACCCCAAGATACCACTTTTTGGTGTAGTTCTTTAACAATGAGATTTGGAGAATTTTTTACTTCTCTTACCATCCTCCTTACTGTGCATGGTGGCAAATAAACTTGGGTTCTTGTCCACTCTTGTTTGCCGCTGTTCCTGCTATAAACTGACAAGCAGGTTTAGGAGTGTAGCTATTTTCTTGTAGCCATAACCCAACTTGAGGTCAACACACATCTGCTTTAGTTGAATGACATGTTCTCTTGTCTTTCTCATGTTGAAGAGCGGTTAAGAGCAATAGGACTCGCATCATATTTATACCTCATGGAAACAGGAAGTCTGCAAGAAATTTTCTCTTAATTCACTCTCTTCCATAACTGTTTCTTACGGATATGTTTGCGGTGGCACGGACCAGCCCCAGCTCTCCAGACGAACATGCCCATCCCTGAGCCGCCACTGAACCTGGAACCCTGAAGCGTCTTGCTTTCCTGCCATCTGCCACTGGCTCAAGACCAAACGCCATTACGTTACTTGGCCTCCTGGACAAGATGTGCTCTGGCTTCACTTTCTGCTGCTGTAGGGGAGCAACGGGCCAATGAGCAATGCTCATTACAGTGCAAAAAGTTCTAGAGTTCCTTAAATACTACTTGGTACCCTGTGGGGCATATGCCCTGGAATGTCTCGATTTACATTTAGTGTTATTATATAATAACTTATGATTAGGGAATTTCCAAACATAATAATACAGTGTCAGATCAACTAAGCCTCCTAAGCTTCTTTGACGGTAACCTCAGTTTGTAGTGAAGATGTCAGGAGAACCATGGTGAGTCCAACGTTCTTAGGAAAACCATGTCTTTGTTTGTAGTGTGGTTTGTATTTGCAAAGCTACAGATTGCTTTCCACTAAAATAGTGCTACATATCTTATGATACCATTAGCAAAAATTATTATTTTTAAACAACTGTTTGACATTCATGGTCCAAACAGAGGTGCTCCAGTGATAACTGTGCAGTCTACCTTAATTCCTAATCCATAGGCACCAGTGTGCAGCATTTGTCTTGCACTTTGCTGCCAAATGTATCGGCCCTTATTTGCACGGGAGGCCCCAGGTAAATCGTATGCACACATTTTCAATAAGCAAATTACATTTTCAGACAACATCCAGCTTTGCACATCAAAGCGCACCTGTTGGCTGGATTCTATTCGCCACTGGATTGGATTGCGGCTGCTTCATTGGTTTTGCTCTTCCTCATCTTCTTCCCTATCAGGCGGGGAAAGAGGTTTGCGCCCTGCTAGTCACTTCTGATATCTCACACCTGATCTTATCCTCTCTCTCTCTCTCTCTCTCTCTCTCACGTTCTCTCTCTCTCTCTCTCTGCTTCTGACTCATTTCTCGTTCTTTCCCTGTCTCACTTTCTTTCCCATTTAGCAGAGAAACACTCTGTCTCTCTCAGATGATGATGATGAAGATGCAGAAGCACTGACCTGGCGAGGCTGTGAGCATAGCTCAGACATGATGCACCGAAGGGACACAGCCAGACTCCGCTGTTGCCAGGCAACCAGGTGAGTGCTGAGGTCAAATGGACATGTTGGCATTTTCCTCCTGGATGCAGTGTAAAGCTGAAGAAACCCTCAGCACATGACGCCATGAAATGAAGACAGTTAACAATCACTCATCATATTAACAACATGGTTGTTCTACACATGACAGTATAGATTACAAACTAGACATCAACATATATTGCTAACATGTTACTGGTGGGCAATGCTAATTATGCTGCAAGATTCTTACATACACATTTTCCAGTGATTTCACTGAACAGATTTATTGCGTGTCTAACAATAAAGACATTTAGAATTTGTCTGCAACACACTCAAAGAAATGTTAGGACAGAGCTTTACTACTGTGTTGCTACTATTTCCTTTAAATTATGCTGTTTTATCAGTTTGGAACTGAGGAGACTAACTGCCGCAGTTTTGCAAGTGTAATGTTTGGCCATTGTTGATTCTAAAACAAGCTAAGCATTACCTGATTCTCCTCCTCATGAATCTCCATTTATTTTCACCAGGTGATACAGCTGAACTGGCAGCAGACCATTCAAGCACATGTTCCCTGTATCTGTGAAATCACATTGTTGTAGCAACTGGTGTTGATTTGTTAAAGTAATTATAGACAAAAGGTGTCATCTTGATGGCAGCACACGCCTGCCTTATCAATATTCACCTCCTCATCACTGCTATATTCCCATTTTTACATTTACATTTTTTCATTTGTCTGATGTTTTTTGTCCAAACCTTGACCTACAGGAACCTACAGGAACTATTATTACTTAAGCTTTTATTTAACTGCCGTAAGTAAAGATTTTAGTTTAATTCTATTTTGTAAATATAAAAAAAATATATTTATATTTATTCACTCTATTCACACTGCTGTCCAGCTCACCCCAAACCATATCGATTGGATTCAGGTCCGGTGACTGTGGAGGCCAGGTCATCTGCCGCAGCTCCATCACTCTCCTTCTTGGTCAAATAGCCCTTACACAACCTGTGTGAGGTGTGTTTGCAGTCATTGTCCTGTTGAAAAATAAATGATCGGCCAGCTAAACGCAAACTGGATGGGATGGCATGTTGCTGCAGGATGCTGTGGTAGCTGTGCTATCCCCAACAGTTTCACCAGCAAAACATCCCCACACCATCACACCTCCTCCGCCATGCTTCACAGTGGGAACCAGGCATGTGGAATCCATCCGTTTACCTTATATATATATATATATATATATATATATATAACCCACCTGTCATACACAGACAATGGGGCATGTGAAAAGGCTTCTTTGGCATTTGCTGCAAAAATCAACTACGAATGCTCCTGGACACAGTTTTCATCATAAGGCCAAAACAGAACCGTTGTAAATGTCTTCGTCAGAGGTTTGGCAGTGGCCCCTTGTTCCCTAATGAAAAAAAAAAGAGTTTTGGCGTCTTTTGTTGACATTGACATCATACACTGCCATTTATTTTCTTGTTTGTTTATAAATCCTTTGCTGTATTAGAGCGAGGACTGTTCGCTTTCACCAGCCTCTTTGGACTAGAACAATATTTTGGATCACACCGCTGCATGGAGAATCAATATTTTTCGAACGGGACGTCCCGCTGAAAGCTGCCAAGTGCTGAGTAAGAGTTAATGTGATTAGAGCGAGTACTCGCCTTGAGTTAGAACCCCTCCATCTCTCCGTCTCTCTGTCCCTCACTCCCTCGCTCCCTTCCTCCCTTCTCTGTGTGCAGGTCCACTGAAAACCCCTGACAGGACAAATTGAAAACAGAGTGAGGTTGTTAGTCAAAACCACACCATTTCTCTCTCTCTCTCTCTCTCTCTCTCTCTCTCTCTCTCTCTCTCTCTCTCTCTCTCTCTCTCTCTCTCCTTCTATCT
>JBBIGC010167135.1:0-15959 GCA_037576955.1 Lepidarchus adonis
TTGTTTCCTGTACCTGGAAGTCGCTTTGGACAAAAGCGTCAGCCAAATGAATAAATGTAAATGTAAATGTAAATGCATCTGTATGTGGATGACATGCAAAAAAGGTTCAGTATTTGACTGAACACAGCACAATATTTTAATTACTGTCATTGAAAATTGTCCGCTTTTGGAATGTTGATGTGAACATTCAGAAGATGGTGTAAAAGCCTTTGTTCTGGTTCCTCAGGGAACATCTTTTAAGTTTTCAAAGCAACTTCTGGATGTAACTTAGTAATGTAGGATGTAACTTGGCTTGTAGGATGTAAAAGGCAAAATGCACAAGACATCAAACGAAACTTTTACATTTGACATATTCAGGAAATATCCTCAGCAGTGTTTGCTAGAGATCATTGAGACAATGAGCAGAACTAATCAATATCTTCTTCAGTTTTGTTACCACACTCTTTTCTTTCACTGCTTCAGTGAGTCCAAGGTCAGTTATAGGACTGGCTTTACAATTTCTCTTGTTGAGGTGCATCCCCTGCACAGGCTTTTGTAGCAGACCACATCATAAATATGAATGTTGGCCATAACATAATAATAGAATAACCCCAGGACTCTTCGACTCATGCTGAAAGACAAAGGTTTCTGCAGACTCTTTAGACTGGCCATTCCTATGCAGATAATATTTATTATATATTCAGTTTCGCCCTGGTGTTTCCAGGGTCACAGAACATGTAAAACCCTCTGACACATTTGGATCACTGTAAGCTGTAAATCTGGGGAAAGGCCCAGATATTGTATCTTTCTGTCTCCAACACAACAGCTTTTTAATGAAAACAAAAAGTTTTGTTCTGGCTCAAGGACAGATAGGGAAACAATCTCATTTAAGAACGTACAAAGATATGTCACTTAAACACATTGAATATGCATCGTATCACCTGACCATTCCAAACTCTGAACACACCCATTGACTCGTCCATTACACGCCCATTGACACACCTGTTCTGTCCATAAACAATAACTCTTCTGACAATTCTCTGTGTGTGTTCAGACTTCAAAACTCCAGTTTTGGACAAGCTGAGTCACACTTTCTCTCTCTCCTTGGAATCCCACCAACAGGAGAACAGGAGCCTTTCCACAAACTTTTAACTTGTAACTGTAATTTTTCTCTCTGTAAATAAAGTCTTTAAAAATGTTTGGCGACTGGACCGCTACCTAAAAGAATACGACATGAGTGATATCAGTCCATTATTTAAAGTACTTGTAGGCCTGAACTATCTCCACACTTTCCCAATGGATAGCAAATGTTTTATGCTAATACATTAGAGATGCAAATAATTTCCCTTGTAAAATAAAATCTCACTGTCAGCCTCATGTACTCTGACTCATTTCTACTGTGAATGGACCCTATATATAGCGCTGTCAGAGAACATCACCATTGTCTCAGAATCTGTACGTCTTAGAACCCGTGATCTGCTCCTTTGACCCTCCTCTAGACGGTCTCTGTCACATGAGCGTGAATCAGATTTGCTCTGATCTAAAATCTCAGATACCTGTCTAAATGAACAACCTGGCCCTAAACCTAAACCTAGATTCTGAATTAGAATATATATGCCCTAGATCAAGAAAATGACATGAATTCACGTAAATATAAAATCTACAAACTTCCTTTCTGTGTAACCAAAAGTGCAGTTAAAAGATACAATACTTACACTTTTGTATTATTTTATTCTCTTTATTTTATTATTTTATTGCAGATATAGGAAGCAAATGGAGCCATAGAAAGTGTGTATAGGGATGTTTGCTGCACTCACAGCACTGTGCTAATTGATTGCTGGTTTCTCTGCTCTCTGCTAAATATCCCACTCAGCAGATAATGAGCTTTTATTTTAAATCCCCATTACACCTTTTGAAACCAGACATACCTTCTTCCAGCATTTGAATCAGAGGTCAGATCACTCAGCATTCAAGGCAATAGATTGTTCCATTTTAGAAGGATTCCATTTCTGCGAAACCAGTGTTTTTCCTAGTTGTCCCATCCAGCTTTTCAGAATTGTAGCATCTTTATCTTACCAATGGAAGCAAGTACACATTTTATTTTGTAGCCTTTTTTTTAAATTTTGTATCAAGTTCTTTACTAATAGAAGTGGGTGGCTGGGTCTGAGAGGATGTTAGGAATGCCAGTCCACCCATTGCATACTATCTAGTCCTTTGAGATGGCCTTCAGTTGTCAGGAGATATTTTGGTCCATACCAGTTCCCCGCCCCCAATACTTTTCCCATTCGCAGGCCACACCTCTAAGAGAGCCAGCAGGCACCTTCAATCAGAAGTCCAAAATAGCATAAGGGGATGGCTCCACACCAGAGTGTGCTTTGAAAGTCCTTACCCCACTTTCCTGTTCCCAGCCCAGATTCATTTTAACACCAAAACTGTGGGACAAGAGAGGGGCCATCAAAGAGCAGATCTGCACCTTTACAGAAGATTGTAAGAACATCAGAACAACAGCCTGTTTCTGCTGGGAAACCTTCAAGCTCAATAGTTCCAAAAGAGCAAAGCCAAGGACTTCAGTTTACATACTCACAGAAGACTGACATCTTTTCAGGGACTTGTTCATATCACAGAGGAGAAAACAGTGGGATTTCAGCAATGAAGTTGAATGTGGCTTTGTTTTTTGCTGGGCTTTTTGGTGCCTTGGCAGCAGTCTTCATCTTCCTGTCCTTTGGTACAGACTATTGGCTGTTGGCTTCTGAGACTTGCAAAATAGGTTCTAAGGTTGGTGGGAGCATTGTTTAAATCACTGAAAATTAAAAAAAAGCAGATTAGATTAATCAGATTGAACATTGTTAAGCCTATGATTTAGTAAATATATATGAATATCATAATGCCATGAAAGCTACTTTGTTATTAAACTTTCTGGGAAAATATAATAGAGTTATACTCATCACACAGTCTGTATGAGTGTTATAAGTGGGGTCTAAAGCTTAAAGCAATCTCATCAACTTTTACTACTACTCAGAAGTTCCTAAATGCAAGCAGGAGCACAGGATGACACAAATGTGCGAAGTCTGGGTTTGGATCAAGTCGAGATTGAGACTTTGTTTATGAGACATCACTCTTTACAGTCTCAGAGGGTAGAATGTCACATGTTGTAGCATGATACCACACTTAAAAGTGAGAAATGAAACTGGAATCGTAATGCAATGTCTGCACTGTCATGCCAAATCTATTAATGGCAGTCACACACATTGCAATAGTTTCAGAGGGGCCAACTTTTGCCTCTAAAAATGTGCTAACGGAAGTGACAAGCTACATGCCTTCTCTGCCATGGTATAGAGAGAAAACCTCTGCTTTGTTAATTACTTATGTTGTGGAATTTTAAAAAGGAATTATGAAGCTATTTGTATGTGAGTGATTATATATATGTATATATATATATATATATAAACATACTGTATGGAAGCATACATATATTACTTCCATTAGAGGCCATCTAGATGAACTTTGCCCTCTGACCTGTGTTCTTCTTCAGCATGCTGGTTTAATGGCTGTAGATGCTGAAAACAGTTCCACCTTTTACCATGAGGGCTTTTTCTGGCGCTGCTCTTTTGGGGGAAGAGCGGACGAGGACAGCATGTTGAAGTTCTGGTTTAGTAAGGAAAACTTTCTTAATATAATGTATTTTTTTTCTCAGTCTTAAACTGTATATATAAAAATCAGTAATAATGGACTGATTGAAATGAGAATTAATTTTTCATTATCCTCTTACATCTTCTCATAAACTGCAAAAAATATTGCAGCTTAAGAACACTATAGAAATTATATTTATAATAGTAATATATTACAAATGACATATATATGCCTATACAAGCAAATTCAAGTTTCTAAAAAGAAGTTGTACTATTAAAAAAAGAGAAGCCAATAAACCAAATGACACAAACAATTGCATAATTTTCATTACTGTGATAAAAAAAAGTAAATTTAAATATTCTTTGCCTAAGCAATAAATCAATAAAAATTGATTCATAGTGAAATTTAGCTGATTAAGCCCATGGATAGACTGGCAATTAAATTGTAGTTAAAATATATTTGTAATGAAAGGTTAACATGTTGGATAATGTTAATTTGTAAAATACCTATTAAACATCATTTTCAGTAGTAAAGCCCTCACTTGGTACAAATAATAATGTTCTTCTGTAACAATTCACAAATCTAAAAGTGATTATTGTCATTGTGAACACACCATCACACACAGTGCACCACAAAAAAAACCTAACCTCTGCATTTAACCCATCACACTCAACATGTGGAGCAGTGGGCAGCCACCAACGGCGTCCCGGGAGCAGCGAAGTGAGGATGGTACCTCAGTGGTGCCCAGGCTGAGACTTGACCTTCTGAACCCAGGGGCAAAGTCCTAACCACAGCCTAGTTTTAAACTAGTAATTAAATTGATCGTGTGGGGAGTATGTTTCAGTAATACATTCTTTTCCCAGATGAGGGCTTTAGGACTAGTCATTATGTATGATTTGGCATTCAATAGCAGAGGTGGGCAAACAGAATACCTGTACTTATGTCAAATTATAGAAACACCATTTCAAATTTACACCACCATCATGTGAAAGTTTTATGTGAGCTAAAGTACTGGAGTACTTGCTTTTAAAAATGTTTAACAAAACAATAGTACATATTATTTTTCTATGTTTAATGCAACCTTGCATTGTTCCAGTAATGCACTTATAGAATCACTATGGAAGTGACTATGGAACAGCCAAAGGATTTATATGAAATATATTACAAAGCCTATAAAAATACAGGTGAAAGAACAAAAATCTTTGTGTTATAATTTTTTTAAAAATGCAAAACCCCTCCCAGTTTTGTAACACATGTAACACAGAGTTTTGCAGAGTGCTAATATGTGTGTATACATTAGGTACTAAAAATTTGTCTGTTATTTCTACATTCATTTTATTGTTAAGTTAAATTGGAAACTAATTATATAAGTTTATATATATATACACACAAAATGTCAGTCTAGGCTGTCTGAAAGTTTTTGATACATCATTGATTCAAGTGACAGCCTTGCAAACACTGCAGTGCAATATTGGTCTAAACTAATATAATTTGTTTTTGTCCCTACAGCAAATCAGCCATACTCCAAGTCCTGCATTCATGCTTACTTGTTTCCTTTCCCCGTGTCTGAAAAGACTCACAACGCAACCACTTATGATTCTGCTATCAGTAAGACAATTCCCATGTACAGCTTTCATAGACATGCCTGCATTATTATCAGTGCATTACTGTTATATAAGAATGACTGATTTCTACACTTTAATATTATACTTTATGTGTAATGAGTGTTCTCTGTTGAGTTATTCATAGCATCATTACATAGTAACTGGTTATGTTGTGCAGTCTACAGAGGCTTCTGGAGTGTCTTTGTGTTACTGGGTGTGACTGCAGTCATACTTGGTGGCTTTATCATCATATGTGCTGCTCCATTTGCCAGTCACTGCCTCTACAAAGCAGGTGGTGGACTCTTCCTTATAGCTGGTGAGCTATAACTTTTCACTTTGTGTCCCTCTTTTCAGTGTTATTTAAAATGTGATCTCACTGACTTTGAAATATGTCACACAAGAGGTCACTCATAGGACAGAGGAAGGACAGGAAAATAGGAAGATAGTTCAATGTGAACACACTCTAAGGGATGGTGGCACTGCAGTGTGCTTTCAGAAAGTGTAAACCTGTATATAATACAAAATATATGTGTAGGCCTATTATAATGCTGTATTTATTATACTGTATACAATTTACACTTTGTACACACATACATACACACATGCATTTGCCGATATATATTGTCGTCTGGGTTAACTTTGGCTTTTAATAATATTGACAGAACAGATTATTTTGATTTTGTAATTGAAAATATGTTAATACAGTCTCTCTAGGACATGGAAAAAATACAAAAAACATTGATGCACTAGTAACTTTTTTGCCATAAATTTAACAAAACAAAAAAACCTTTATTATGGCACTGTGCAAACTACAGTACAAAATCAGCACTTAGTAAACCCGCCTCTCTGGCAGATATCACAGCTTGCAAATGCTTTTTAGAGATAAAAGTAGCGGGGCTGAGGCCTAGGATGGTGTGCTTATGCTGCCCGGCCCCCTGGGAGTTTTGTGTTGTGTATTTTGGCACTGTGTTTGGGGTTAAGTGTGTTCTTGTGGGGTATTTTTGTTTTGTGTTGTTTTTTGTCTATGGGACTAAGTTGGGTTTTTGTGTAGGGTTGGGTAATGGGCTGGATCCACCGCCACTGCTCTTACTGTTCAGCTCAGTGGCATGGCGGGTGGATCCAGCCATCTGGTGTTCTAGGGGTTCTTCTGAGTGTGTGCTACGCCAGTTGGGGGCGCACATATGCTTTAGAGCTCTCTTAGGAGCTTAATAAAGCGAGGGCTTGTCCCAATTTGAGCAGTACTCTGTTGTCAGTACTCAGTTGTCAGTCATCCATTCCCTCAGACAATTTAATGAGCTAGAAAATTGTTACAATATTCTTTGGCCATCTTGCTTGCACAGCTCTTTTAAGGTCTACCACAAATGTTCAATGATGTTTTAATCAGGGGACTGTGATGGCCATCACAAAACCTTCAGCTTGTGTCTCTTAAAGTAGTCCATGGTGGATTTCGAGGTATGTTCAGGATCATCGTCCTGTTGTTGAAGCCAAGCTTTTTTCAGCTTCAGCACCTCCACCTGTGCAATGTTTCTAGTGCCACTGGCTGCAACTGTTCTGTTGCATATTTCTGACATTGGATTTTATGACGGGATTCTGTTAAGGTCTTCTTTTGCTGAGTCTTCCATGAAGGTTTTATGGAACGGTGCACCACCACCCCTTAGTCTGCTTAATCTTCCTGCAGGTTTTTTGCAATCAAATATGGATTTTGGAGAGTTTTCTTGGTCTTCCAGATCTCATCTAGACTTCCACAGTTCCCCTGCCCTCACTTAATTACATTTCTTACTGTGGAAACTGCAAGCTGACAATGCTTTGCTATCTTCTTGTAGCCTTCTCCTGCATTGTGGGCATCAATAATTTTAATTTTCAGAGTTTTACACCGCTGCTTAGAGGAACCTATGGTTGTTGAGTGGCCATAAGTGTGTGCAGAAGATTTGAAGAGCTTTGAGCTTTTAAAGCTTTGAAATTGGCACCAGTTGACATTTACTGATGACAGTTGTTGCAAAGATCTAAAGAGCTGATTAAGGTCTGAAACCTTTTAAAAAGAACTTAGGGTGCCCAAACCTTTGCACAGTGCCATAATAATGTTTTAATTTTTTTTTTTAATTTTTGTTAAATTTATGGCAAAGAACGTAACATTTTAGAGCGACTGGGTTCCAGGTATGCAGTAGTTAGTATCTACCAAAAGATGGATGGTGCATCTATGACAGGGTCATGTGCATCAAAGGGTCATTGATGCATCTCGTCTGAGCCCTTAGAAGAGCTACTGTGGTTAAAATGTTATTGCTGGCTCTGATAGAAAGGTTCATAACTCACAGTGCATCACAATTAGAGCTGTTTTGTCAGCACAACGAGGACATACACATTATTAGACAGGTGGTTTTAATGTTATGGCTGATCAGTGTAAACATAGAATCTTGCTTCCTCAAACATGCTCTTTTTTATTACATTTATTTACTTATCACCCTGTTTCTGTCATTCTGCCTCCTCATTCTCACTATTCTCCATTCCTTTAGGTTTCTTCCTCCTTGCTGCCACTATAATGTATGTCATCTGGTTAGAAGTGATGGATGTGGTGAAAACATATGAGCTTTACAAACACAACCATGAGTGTTCAGGTTTTCAGCTGAATATCACCTATGGACTCTCGTTCATGTTTGCCCCAGTGGGGGTGTTCTTCTGCTTGCTGTCCGGACTGCTCTTCCTTCTGATTGGTCGGTCAGTGCAGATGCATTACCACTGATCTTAATGACATGGAAATAGACTGATAAATTATATGATTTTATGTTTATGGTTACGAATATATGACAGTTGAAATACAATGGGCCTCATTCACCAATATCTTCCTAAAGTTTTTCTTAAATTTCCCCTTAAGATGATAATGGATTAAATGCAGAGGATGCATTTCATTGTGGAGCACTGTCTGCTGTGGTGTGTTCACAATGACATATAATCACTTTCACTTCACTCTGTTCTGTTATTACCTAAAAACAAATCCCAGTTGAGAAAGTAAATATATAATAAGAAATTTCTTATTAAGATTGGTTGGTGAATGAGGCCTAATGGTATCAGCCCTGATAATTTAAATATAATCAAATAGGGCTGATGGGTGCTTTTATTTTAGAGAACTAAAGGAAGAAAAGTTTGTAAAGAAAATAAGAAGAGCTGTTTGGGCAACCGTTCAAATGACTCAGGCCTGGCTATGTACTGTTATATTATTACCTTGTAAAATTGTGTGGCTGGATATAGAATAGTTTGGGATCACAAGATGTGTTTGTGTGCGTGTGTTTGTGTGTGTGTGTGTGTGTGTGTGTGTGTGTGTGTGTGTGTCTGTGTGTGTTTGTGTGTGTGTTCTGTGTAGCAATCCCATTTATGTACATTTACTAGTATAAATAGTGTGTACTAATGTTCTGGTACAAAACAGAGTGGTTTCTTCTTAGAAAAAGCATTTTAGAAGAACTCTTTAGGGTATTGCATGTTCTTCACATAAAGGTTATTTTTCTACAAGCTTTGTATGGTTGACAGCATTACACGTTCTTACATGCCTAAAAGAGTGGATCCTTTTCAGCTTAAGCTTGAAATTAGTTTTGCTTTGTACATAATATTTAATCTTGCTTTTAAAAAGTGAATTAATAAAATAATTAATAAAATAAAACATTCTTAAAAAGCACTCCCCGTGCTTTCACGGAACACATTTTGGGGCCTGTTTTCCCATGACACTCTGAGTGCTAAAGGATTAATTACACTGTCAATAAAAGAAGAAAGATAAAAATCAATGGCAGTGGTGTACAATAAATATGCTAAGCATTTGTCATCCAGTCAGGAAGGGGTATAAGGGAAATTAAAACATTTTAAATATGGCACTGTTGACACACATCATAGTGACTGAAAGCTGTGAATGACAATTGTTTAGTCAATAGTTACTGTACAGATTGAAATTTCTACAGTCTAACAAATGATACTCCAACTCCATTACACACATATCTGTCAAAAACACACAGACATAGATGCCTTACTCATTGTTGGTCAAGAGCTGAGAATTAATCCTAGATGCTTAACAATAAAATAACTCTTGAAGAAAAGAAAAGATCTCCCAACCTTACTAGGAAGTGTTAATTTAAATAATTATGACATTACTCCGACACACATCTGTTTCTGTGACCGACTCCACTCCACTCCACAGCTATGTCTGATATAACAAATATACAAACAGACCATAAGATTTTTCTTTTTGCACACACACACTCACAAAAATGTCTTCTGGCTGCTGGATTACATGCTAATATTGCTAGCATTATAGCTTTAGAGCTTGCTGACATCAGCTAGGCAAACTCTTCACAAAGTGATCATACAAATGTCTACTCAGTGGCATCTGTAAAGTCTCAGAAAATTGACATTTTACACTCAGAATATAACAATAAGAGCAAAAACAACAAATTCTTTAACTAGAATGCTAACAGCACAATCATCATAGCTTCTGAGCAATTTTACATACCATCAGAGATAAAATGTTACTTTATTAAAGAATAATTCTTGAAATTGTGCTGGATGCATCAAAATATTATTCCAGTTTACTTTATGGTGAACGACTTGGTCATATACTTACTAAGTACTTTGTAACTGTAGCCTCACATGGACACAGTTAAAAATAGATAAATGGCCGCTTACTGAAGTCAGTGCTCCCAAATTAAAGTACTGCTGCGTGTTTTAAGTCATATAAACAATCCTGTAGCAAGAACAGACAATAAAAAAACAGAGAAAAGAGTTACCACAGTACAGTTAATAGAGGTAAATGAGTGCAAACATGTTTTTTTGAAAAGGCGTTTGGTAAAATGCAATAAAAATAAGAATTTTTAGTTTATTCATTTCCATTAATGCAACCACTTGTGATTGTAATCAGTGTGATTAGTGAAACATAAAAACAGCTGAACCTGGAGCATTCCTTTGCTTGGTAAAACTGACAGCAAATGACTGACTATGGATGGGAAACCCCTTTCAAAAGATCCCGGGTATAGAGTTGTGGACAGACACAAGGCAGGAGATGGATACAAAAAATCTCAAAAATCCCAAGAAGCACAGTAAAGTCAAAAATTAAGAAGTGGCAAGCGTTTGGATCTACTAGAACCCTCCCAGGAACCCGGCCATCCCTCCAATAGAAGAGCAAGGGGGAAACTGGTAAGAAAGGTTACAGAAAGGCCAATGACCACTTTAAAGGAATTATGAGATTTTATGGCAAAGAGTGGTCATTGTGTGCATGTGAGAACAATTTTACAAACACTCCAAAATTATGGCTTGTTTGGGAGGGTCACAAGGAAAAAGTGACATTTAAGGCTTGTTTGAGCATTGCCAAAAAATACTGTGAAGATTTTTATGGTCTGATGAGACCAAGATCAAACTAAATTAATACCAAATTGTACACTTGGCAGAAATTCAATGCAGCTCACGATCCACAACACACCATACCTATAGTAAAGCACGGAGGAGGCATCATCCTTTTCTGAGAGTGTTTCTCTGCCACAGGGCCCTGCGGCTCTCAGTGGGGTAGAAGAATAAACCAATGGGGCAAAATACAGTCAAATTCTTGAGAAAAACATGCTGCCCACTGCCAGAAAGATGAAGATGGGCAGAAAGTTCACCTTTCAACATAAGAACAACCCGAAGCACACAACAAAATTGACCACACAGTGGCTTCATTTTCAAGGCTTTAAACTTTAAAAAATGAGAATATTTTAAAGGTGGTGTTTTTTTTTCTATACCCACTGTATGCAAGTCTCTCATTCTATGTGTACTCATACACCTGCATATCACAGCAAATATCACAAACATTGTCTCCTGCAGCAAAATCCAGAATACAACATACCACAATTTCAATCTCCCACACGTAGATACTTTTTTTACACTATCACACTATTATAACAGGCTATTGTTGTCCACACTGCCATTGCTCATCTTCTATAATCTGAACATTGCTTGTGCATTTTATTTTTTATTTATTTTGTATTTTATTTTGTATATAAAGTACTGTCTATCGACTATTGTATAGTATATTGTACATGTAATATGAAAATCATAGATTAGTACAAGCTCTATGGCTTTAGTAATGATGTTACATAGAATTAAGTTCCAAATTAATTAAATTTAATCTAAGTAAAGACAAAAAAAGTTTACTTTTATTTTATTTAGTTTACTTTTATTTACGCATACGTAAATATAAATAAAGTGTATTACTAGTTACAACCCCTCAATAAATTACTAGTTATAACCCCTCAAAAATTTGACTAAATATACATATTATTATCTATATTAATCTTTTCTGAAGATTCATGCTAATATACATTCTCCTGTCTAAGCAGAATATTTTTATACTATATTAATACATAGCAAACACACATATACACATAATTGCAATTACTTAAAACAAAATTGTGGTAAGTCCAAAATGTATAAGTGTTTCAAATATGTAAATACAGGTCAGTATCATTTTATTCTTTAAATTTTGCACATGAAATATGCATAATTATGTAAGCTACTACTAAAAAATAAATATTAAATAAATAAATAAATAAATAAATAAACATTTAAAAAATGTCATCGATTGTTTTGTTGTTTTTTGTATGTTCATGCACAATAATTCTTATTTTACATTATCTATCCTTAGATGACAAATACATATATATAAAACAACATTTAAATTCATTTTATTATAACATATTAATATAATTTTTGCAGAACCATTAACTGTCATTCCATGTGAGAGAGCAATAAAAAATAAAATAAATAAAAAACACTACTATACATAATACAAAATGCCCTTAATACAAAATATATTATAATTTCAGTTTATATTGTATTTCATATAAAAATATATATTTATTATTATAAGCAATATAAACAATAATATGTGTATAAAATGTCATTATTTAATAAGCAGCCTATGAGCTTCCCCTGAGGTCTGTGAAAATTTCTAAACTGGGACACATAGTTACTTACTACTAACTATCATCCAGTCTCCATTTTTGTAGTTACTCTTGTTTTTAGATACCCACGGTATTCTTGGGCTGTTACAGTCTGGTTTTAAAGCCTTTCATAGGGCAAAGTCTGCACTTCTGAGAGCCAGGCTTCATTATCTTGCTTACAACTAGTCCAAAAGGCTGCTGCTCATCTTCTTACTGGCACTCATAGTGAGATCACATCTTTCCTGTGTTGGCCTCTCTGCACTGGCTCCCTATTCAGATGAGGAATGATTTTAAGATTTTACTTTTTGTTTTTAAGGCCATACTACATGGCCTGGTCCCATTATATGTTGGGGCTTTTCTAAAACCCTATGCTCACTCCAGGTCTTTGAGGTCTTCAGACCAGTCCCACCTCTACTGAGGTCTCAACTAAAGAATAGGAGGGACAGAGCATTTTCAATCATAGAACGTAGACTGTGACCTGCCTCTGCACAGCAGACGAGCTCCTAGCCTGCCTGTGTTTTAATCTCAGCTTAAAACGCATTTATTTTCCTCAGTTTTTACCCAGCATTGAGAATCTCTTCACTGTAATCCCTATATTATTTTTGTTGACTCTTTCACTTTTACATTTTTTAAATGTTTTTATTTTTAAATGTTCTATTTTATGTTGGAATGTAAAGCACTTTGGTTAACCTCGGTTGTTTCTGAAATGAGCTGTAGAAATAAATGTGGTATGGTATGTTATAACTTTATCAGAAAGGGAAGTTTGATGTGTCCTAGTGACTGCTAGTGTGTGAAGCTTCACTTCACTATTTTGCTGTGGTTCAGCTAGCAAGAGTGAACTTGAAAGATTTTAAGAAATCGTTTTGTTTTCATTTATTAGCTTATATCATTTATCAGTGTAAAACATATAATAAATAGAAACATTCTATTAGTGGCCCGTCTCTTATTGACGCCCATTTCCAATAAATGCCGGGTTTGAAGAGATATCGCAACAAATAGACGCCGGTCTCCAAAAGTAGCTGGTCTTCCTTAAGCGCCGGTCTGTAGTAAATGTATGCTAATCGTCTTTTGGTACCACCTAGGCTACTGCCCACTTGCAGTGAATCATACGGTAAATACCTTTTTGTATAAAAAATCAGCCCTTTCATCTCCACGCCAATCATAACCCCACAGGGTGATGTGAGCGATGGAAAGGAAACGGTCATTTGATTTAACATTTAAACTTGGTAACATACACAAAAGAACATTCAGACAAAGAAGCTGCATGACATTTTGGGGTGCCTGCATTTTGTGGCCGTAAATACCCATCACCATTCTGCCTCTGAGGGGAATAATAACTGGTCTCCAACAAAAGCCAATACCTCTTAAACGCTGGGCTGTCCAAATAGTTTTTTTAATAAACACCAGGGCTACTATTGGAAGATATATGGTACATACATACATACATACATATATACATTTAGTAATGTGAAAAAATGAAAAGACACCTTATGAAACCCTGTGTATTTTTCATGTAGGCATGTGGAGATTTAATCTTACCAATTAGTCTTACCAATACTGGGAGATTCATGCAATAGAGCTAAACAATAAAACATTGAAGAAAAAACTTAAAAATGTTCTGTAAAATGTTATTCTACAAAAATGTGATTTTTGGTTAGGAGTAAATTAGGACACGCCCACATTTATTCCAATTTAATATGGCTCAAATCCCACACAGATTTCGAACATCAGATGCACATGATTAAAACATGAAGGAGGTTGGCACTATTTAAACCTAAGACATTTAGTTTGGTGTGCGCCTGACTGTTGAGGTGAGAGTAGCAGCTTATTAGTCTGTTCAGGGATTTATAAAGATCTCAAAAGGATTTGCGAGCAGCCATTCCAAGGTCCAGAAAAAAAGAATTGCCACCATGCCCAGGTCTGGTCACCTAAGCAAGTTGACCCTGAGAGGAGATACTAAAAGAAGTCTCCAAAAACCCTAAAACATTACCACAGGACCTACAGCAGGCTCTTGCTACTGTAGATGTGAAAGTCCATGCATCTACAATCAGAAAGAGACTGCACAACTAACTTGCATGGGAGGCGTGCAAGGAGAAAACCTTTCTCTCTAAGAGGCCAGAATACAGACTCATAATTCTGTATAACTATCACCTTTACCAAAAAAAAATCTAGATTAAATATTTTTCAGTGCAGAAATTTCAGTTCAGTGTGTTTCAGTGTTCAGAGGTGAGGGGATGATAGGAAAGGACACAATATGTTTTAGAACCGTGTTCACACAAGGCTTATGGTGGATTTAGATCTGCTGTCAGAGATACATTGTCAGGAGACGAGACAGTGGCAGGTGATTCCATTTAATACATGCAGCTTTGGGGAATATGACTCAGCCACATGGTAGGTGACAGCTGTTCTGTGTGTAAGTGGATGAGTGCATGTATTTATGTGTGTGAGAATGCATCCACACTTTCAATATTGACAGGAGTAGGAAAAAAAAAGTCAGCAAATAAGTATCGTTTTTCAAATGTTAGTTGCACAAATTTAGGTTCCACAGGTGTGTGTCTGAGGCAGATGATACTCCAAGTGTGTGTTTGGTTTATGTGTGTGAAATGTCTTTTCTGTATTGAGATACATTTGAGCTTGTTTTGGTCACTGTCTACTGGTGGCCTCTATGCTATTTAAAGATCTGGAGAAAAGTACATGACACTCAACTTGCAGGGAGCCACTTACTGATTTCTGACCTCTGAACTCTAAGTAAACACAGGAGCAAGCCGTTAAGTGTCTAGTGTTTCTCAGCAGTGGTAAATCACAGCAGATAAATTGGGCTAATTCTGGCTGTGAGTGCAACCAGAGGTCAGCGTTGCTTTGGCTAATAATGAGCATTTAACAAAGTCATTATTTCATATTAGGTAAGATTGTGTTAAATATTTAAAATCTCAGAATGAGCTCAATACCTACTTAATTTCTTAGGTAGCTTGCTTTTCTCTCTCTCACCTAAATCAACAAAAACATCTGCCGCAAGAAATTGGAGAGAGACACAAAACCTGTGTGTGTGGCCATGAGAATGTATGAGACCTTCTGGGTTTCCCCCACTGGATACTGACACTATATCTACAGTATAATCCCCCAAAATGACAAGCAAAGCAATTTTTATACTTTGGGTATTTTATGTGTGTATTCCATTCTTTTCATCATAAGCTTCCAATGTGGTCAGAACAAGACTATTCTCTCACTGGAAAGCTGTGAAATAAGACGGACGAGATGGATGTTACAATATGTACAAAATGTGGAGGTGCAGTGTTGATCATTGTGCTGTGCATACGACCTGGAGGTGTGAATTAATTTTCAGTCTACACGGAGCAACACAATCACTCTCTGCAGATGGATTATGGATAGCTTATCAAAAGTTGTGGCAGGTAATCTAGGTTGTGCCACCCAGACATTTGCTTATATCATTGCTTACACACAGTGTGGGAATATGGGATGGGGAAAGCTGTCCTGGAATGATTGCACATTAATTGACTTTTGAGTTAAGACATAGGGATGAAAACATATGCATAACACATTTCAAGTTTCATGTGTGTGTGGGGGAAGGGGGGCATCTGTAGAGAGAGGACACAATTGAATGATAAATCAATGAGCAAAACAAGTATGAGAGAGAGAATCAGACAGAGAAAGTGAGGGGAGGGAAAATGGAGGGAGAGGGATGGAGAGAAATAGATTGATAGATAGATAGAGAGAGAGAGAGAGAGAGAGAGAGAGAGAGAGAGAGAGAGAGAGAGAGAGAGAGAGAGAGAGAGAG
>JBBIGC010167186.1:0-15955 GCA_037576955.1 Lepidarchus adonis
TGATGGTTAATAAAACCAAGTTGCCTTTTAACTCCCAAGTCTGCAGTTACTTCAAACCTACCTCGAGCTCGTCACAGTAGCATACATCTGACGTTGGATTTTATGATGCAGGTAAAGTTTTCTTCTGCTGAATCTTCAATGAAGGTCTTGTTGAACGGTGCTGAGTCTGCTAAATCTTCCTGCAGGTATTTGCAGTCAAATGCAGATTTTGATTTGTCTTTCTGACCAGCATATGAGCAGGTCTCTCAGAGTTTTTTGATCTTCCAGATTTCATCTTGACCTCCACAGTTCCCCTGAACTGCCATCTCTTAATTACATTTCTCACTGTGGAAACTACAACTGACAACGCTTTGCTATCTTCTTGTAATCTCCTGCATTGTGGGCATCAATAACTTAAAATTTCATAGTCTAAGGAACCAATGGTCTAACAAGCTGATTAAGGTCTGAGACCTTGTAAAAATCATTTGAGACTTTGGAACTTTGAGGGTGCCCAAACTTTTGCACAATGCCATAATAATGTTTTTTTTTTTGTTCAATTAATGGCATTAAAAAGTAACTATGTAATTAATGTCTGTTCAAAATATTTTTAATGTCCTAGAGATTTCCTGTGTCTTTAATTACAAAGTCAAATGTGTTATTTAATAAGGGGTGCCTAAACTTTTGCATAAGACTGTACAGTACAGTAGTGAACAATTCCTGACCTTTATCCCTGTGGTAAATACATAAATAAACAGAAACGCCACAGTAATGAAGTGAAACAGCTAGCAGAGCAGAGTACGAGCAGGACAGAGATCACTGAAGGTGAGGAGAAGGGTCTGATGGGTATTGTAGTTTGTTGACAGACTAGATTGAGTCTTTTGGACGAGACCAGCATTGCCTGATGGGAATTGAAGTCTGTAGGTAGCGGTTAGTATGATAAACGTAATGTTTGGTGAAAAGACCAATAGCATCCGATCTGAGAGGAGACTTGAACAGAACCGGTAAATGCCAACAGAGAACGCAATCCAGGTTCAGAGGTTGAGACAGAGGGCAGATCGAAAAACAGTGGCGGCCGAACCAGGAAGTAAACATACGAGATTCCACTGGGTGATGAAGTGAGGAGAAACAGGCAGTGGCCTTGTGTGTATTTAGCCATGCCAACTAGTTCCCACGCTAACTTTGTTTTAACGTCACAAACTGTTAAAAAAAAAAAAAAAGTTTATTGTATAGTTTACTGCATTGTGTATTGTATATTGTGCGTTATGTATTGTGAGTGTGTATTGGGAAAAATGTTGTACATGCATTTATCACATCATGCCTTGATTATTGTAATTGTATGCCCTTTACACGAACATCAGCCAAGCTTCATTATCTCACAACTAGTCCAACATCATACTGCCACTCACATCTTTCCTGTTTTGACCTCTGCACTGGCTCCCCATTCAGATAACAATCGATTTTACGGTTTGTTTTTAAGGCCATGCATTGGCTGGCCCCATTGTATATTAGTTTGGCAGTGGAGGCCTAGTGGTCAGGACATTGCCCCTGGGATGTTGCAGGTTCAAGTCCCAGCCCAGGCACCACTGAGGAACCCTTGAGCAAGGTACCGTCCCCACTTCACTGCTCCCCGGGCGCCTCTGTTGACGGCAGCTCACTGCTCCACGTGTGATGGGTTAAATGCAGAGAATAAATTTCCCACTTTTGGGACTATAAGGGATAATAAAATTTAAATTTTAAATATTGTGGCTCTTCTAAAACCCTACGCACACTTCAAGTCTTTGGACCATTCTTTCCATCTGATCCTTGACTGAAGAATAGAGGGAACAGAGCGTTTTCAGTCATTTCCCCTGGGCTGTGGGATCACCTGTGTCTCCACATCAGAGGAGTTCCTAGTCTGTTTTTTAATCTTAAAACCCAATTTTATTCCTTAGCTTTTACCGTAGCCCCAGTTTTATTTATGTATTTTCTTCGTCTTTTCCATTTTTAATGTTTTCCTGTTTTGTGTTGGTCAACCATGGCCATTTCTAAAATGTGCTCTAGAAATGAACTTGATGTTATTGTATAGTATTGTCTGCAACTTATATGTACATTACTGGTCAGAACCAAATTCCTTGGGTTTGCCAACATAAATCCCCATAAATCTTTTTTATGTTGCTAGATTATAATTATAATTGCTAGATATTATGAACAAACTACAATATGCAAACTGCAAATGGATCCATCTTTAAGTGATTGTGTAGTTTTAATAGAATGCTTAACCAAAATATGTTTACCATCTACATTTTAGAACAGCTAAACAAATAGTTAAACTAAAATTTTATAGTTGTTTGGGGTGTCTTCCTGGAAAATATTCGGACATGTCTCAGCCCCCACAAACTACACCCATTACAACCAGTATCTTTGATCATTTTCTTAGAACTTCTGCAACATGACAATTATAATTCTACAGTCTCACTGCTTCACTGTCCAATGACTGACATTGATGGAATGCTTAACGTATTTCCCCCAACGATTCCACAAACCTTGAATTGGGTACGGTTTGTTTAAATGGGCGGTTTATCTAAAAACATGAAACTAAATTCACTAAAAGTATAATTCAGCACAAAAAGACGACATCCCATAATGATTAGTTGAATGTAAATGTGCTGTTTACTGCAGCAATGAACAGTTGGAAAAGCAACACAAAGCAAAGATCAGATCAGTGATGGGTCAGTATAAAATGCAGAACATGTAAAGCACCATTGCTATTGTTCCCTTTCCCGTGCTCGCCCCGCGACCGTGGTCAAAGTGACTCCCCAACTTTGAATGTGAAACTTCTTCTGAAACAGTGCAGTGACTCAGCGGCAGAGTTCTGTTTTGGGACCCATGACTTTATTAACATATTTATGTTTTCTCTCAGCACAGAGCTTAATTTCTGCTCCCTGTTCCCATTTGCAAGCTGCTCTAACATTCACTGCTAACACGTGCTAAGCATCCGTCATGCAACAATGTCAATCATCCATCTACCTGTAAATTATTTATTATAAAATTAGCAACAATGAAATGAAAAATGATTAGGCTTACAATAGGGCAGAATAGTATTTGGCAGCCACCTATTCTGCAAGTTGTCCCACTTAAAAAATGAGAAAGGTAATTTTCTTTAAATAATTTATTTGTATAATAAATAAAAATGTGGTCAATAACAAAAGTTCACCTCTATACTTTGTAAGCTAACCTTGGTTGGCAATGACAGCATTCACCAGGTTTGCACACACTGTAGCTGGTATTTTGGTTCATTCTTCCATGCAGATCTTCTCACGAGCTTGTGTCATGTGTTTGGGATCGTGGTAATGCTGGAAGATCCAGCCATGTTTCATCTTCGTGATTGAAGGATGTTTTTGGTGAAAAATCTCATGATTCTTGACCCCATTCATCCTTTCCTTAATACGGATCCTGTCCCCTTTGCAGAAAAGAAGCCATGTTTCCACCCCCATGCTTCACAGTGGGTATGGTATTCTTGGGACGCAACTCAGCATTCTTCCCCCTCCAAACACAGCGAGTGGCATTTATACCAAAGAGTTCCATTTTGGTCTCATCTGACCACATGACCTTCTCCCAATCCTCCTCTGGATCATCCAAACTTTAGACAGACCTGGACATGTGCTTCACTGCAGGATCTTAATCCATGATCATGTAGCATGTTACTAACAGTAACCTTTGTTACTATGGCCCCAGCTGTCTTCAGGTCAATGACCAGTTCTCCCAGTGTAGGTCTGGGCTGTTTTCTCACTGTTCTAAAGATCATTTGTACCCATGAGGTGAGATCTTGCATGGAGCCAGGTCGAGGGAGATTGTCAGTGATGTTGTATTTATTCTATTTTCTAATAATTGTGACAATCAGTTGATCTATTCTCACCAAGCTGCTGCCTATTGTAGATCGGATCATCACAGTCTTGTGCAGGTGAACAATCTTGTCCCTGGTGTCGTTAGACAGCTCTCTGGTCTTGGCCATGGTGGAGGTTGGAGTCTTGACTGTTTGAAGGTGTGGACAGGTGTCTTTTATACAGATATGTTCAAACAGGTGCCATTAATACAGGTGTGAGTGAGTGGAGGATAGAAAAGCTTCTTAATATAGTAAAAGATATGTGAGGCCAGAATTCTTGCTTGTTTGTAGGAGCTAAATACTTATTTTCTGCACCATTATACAAATAATTTTTTTTAAAATCATACAATGAGATTTCCTTTTTTAATTTTCTGTCTCTCACAGTTGAAGTGAATCTGTGATGAACATTACAGACCTCACTCATCTTTAAGTGGGACAACTTGCAGAATCAGTGGCTGTGGAATACTTTTTTGCCCCACTGTACCTTTTTTCAAATCGGATCCGTAATCATCAATTGCGACCTGTGCTGCTTTGCTGTCGCTAATGTTGGACACTCATTTATATCGGATATTAGACATTGCGTGGAGCTTAAATTCTGCAGCGTAGTTCTTGCATTGCAGCATGATATCAGTAAGTTCCAAATTATATCAGTTAGATGCTCTTACTTCAGTTAATTCAGTAACGCTGTGGCTAATAACATGGGGCGGCTTAGCTTAAATTTTTTAAATGAATGAGCATTTTCTGCAGCTTCTAGAATGGGGCAGCATATAATGGAGTGCTGTCTGTCATGGGGAAATACTATATCCATATTTTACAAACACATGCAGATCTCTTAACCACATTCTGGAGATTGTGAAAACCTAACATGGGGTATGTCTCTAGTGGCCACTTGGCCCTGTTAATAATCCGCATTTTCATAGATCAATAAGTGGTATTTACTGTGATATTCCCAGTGGGTACTGTTATAGCAGAGTCATTGAGAGTCCTGTATATGACTCATCTGGTTTTGTCCAGATTACTACAGTATGTGGTAAATACTGTCCAAAAATCCATTTGTGATAAGTTGTGGGAAAAAACAAGTATTTACAATCCTGTACAGCTAATCAAAACTGTCAAAACACTGTCAGTTTTGAGTTTGCTCTGTATTCTCCATCTTGCCTTAACCCCACCTAATCCCTCTACCATTGTTGGTCTGTACAGCTGAACCTGGTAATGTAGTATTATTTAATGTATATCTTGTGTTTGTGAGTGAGAACTGTCTGACCATTGTGCGGTTTTTATTGGTCAGATCCTGTTTAAGTAGTTATGTCTTAAATCTGCTGTTAAATGAATGAATGTTTATCCGCTTCACTTGCACATACTTTCTGTAAACCTGTAAATATCCTGACATAAGTCATAATTTAATGTAAAAACTGATGTTTTGCACTTTTCTTTTCAGATATTGTTTACTAGATTAGACAGTATCTTGAATATTCAATTTTGAAAAATTAACCATCTTCCATGGAGCCCACACAAGGCTTTGTAATCCTTCTAAAAGATGCTACATAGACCTTATTTCCACACTGCACTCTTCACCAAGAGGGCTTTATGCTAGAATGAATACAAGGTCCACAGTGTGAGCTCAGGCCATTACAATCACCAGCCTGCTCCCAGTGCGTTTTACCTCCTTGCTAATTAGCTTCCACTGAGTCATGATAACAGCAAGTTGCTAATTAGCTAGTCTAATGAAGCTCTCCCCAGACCTTAGTGAGTTAATGTTCTGATCACTCTCCATACTACGCATTATGCATTGTCTAGCTCCAAGCAAAATGCTACTCTTAAGAGGCCTGATAGTGAGTTTTATGAGCGATCAGGTTCAAAATGCTAATGGCCTTTCTCAGATCACTGAAAGGTCAATTGCATTTTTGATGCTGAAACTGTGCCTTAGTCAAAGGGTTGAAAGCTAATCTGTGATGTTGAGGCTGCAAATACTTCGGTCAAGACAGAAATTAATTTTTTTTAAAAAGCACCATAAAAATGGTTCATTTATGTTTTAAAACTAAAATAAGCCGCCCCATGTTATTAGTTAATTTGTCACTGAATTTACCGATATGAAGTAGAAGCATCTAATTTGGCAAATCTATACCAGTGACATTATACTGTAGTTGAGCATAAACAATTAAATTTGGAACTTATTGATATTATGTCACAACACAAGAACTATGCTGCACTTTCACGAAGCAACGTCTGTAATTCCGAGAAAAACACGTGTCCAACATCAGCGACAGCAAAGCAGCACAGGTCGAAATTGACGACGTTTACGGATCGGATTTTGAAGAATTTAAATAATTTTTGCATGTCGGCTTTGCTAATTACTAAAGAATTTACATGTAGATGGATGATTGACAACGCTGTACTGCAGTACCTCACTCCTAAATTTAAAAACTCATCTTTTCCAGCCAACAATAAACTTTTGTTTGCAACAAGCCTTAAAATCAGTTTTTTCAGGCATCATCCTAAATTAACCGGTCACACCGCGACCAATCAATTGTCTGGATTGTTGGAATAAGTATCTTCAATGGAATGGTTAGGCAAACATTTATGTTTGGGAATGAAATTTTGCTTCGTTAGTTTAGAAGTGCGAATGTAATATTCCTAACAAAACTAGTCAGCCAAACAATTTCCATGAATACATAACTACGATTTCTCTCAACCAGCTTAAAATGCATAACATTAAAACAGCCCATCTCAGAAATGATCAAATCTGCCCTGTTTTGCGATTAAATACTGTCACTGTGCAATCACCTAGCCTGTTTTCATGCCTAGCCATAATATCTTCATTAAAACTGTATACAAAGCCATTCTGGTCTCTTAACAAAAAAATTAAATAAAAAAATCACGTCATCATTAAAAGCATTTCCTACAAATCTGAAATATGCTTTGGTGTTGGTGTGTACCTGACACATTTAGAAGATTTCTATTCACACATTTGGTTGGGTTAATCCCGTGCCTGTTTGCAGAGGGAATGTTAGCTCATTTATGAAAATACTTGGGTTTAGCTTTACTCTTATTAGATTGCATGTATCTCAAATTTTTACTTGCCATCTTTGTTATGGCATGTCTCTCGAGTCCTTTGGCTCTGGTAGGCCGCTCCAGCCCATCCAAGAGTCTTATTTAGAAGTGTGAAACCTGCAGCCATTTTGATGTGCCCTGGAAACCAGTGAATCCAAGTGTTATATGACTGACAGGAGAAACTGCTCAATCTGATTACAGCAGAGCACCCAAACCCATAATCTCAGAAAAAAAAGACTGACAAATGATAAAATGACCAAATGACAACCTTTTAATGGTCGATGTTTAAGTTAGACCAAGGACCACAAGGTTTGGAGACAATTCTAGGTAAGACAAACCAACAGATAACATAACGTCCAACAATCAGGCAAATATCTAACCTGATCTTATAGGTTTTGCTGTTCTCACCCAAGTTATCATATAGCAGCCATACTGAAGTGTGTTGTTTCTTCAAAATTACTAAATTAAAATGCTACCCCCTCTTGACAGGTCTAAATATGCTTGGGTAGGCATCCATTTATCTGACTGTGCCTCCAAAGTATAACCTACATATATGAAACTCTGCAGTTTTTCACTTGTTGCTGCCAATGTCATCAATATTCGGCTTTAATGAAACAAATTTTGACAGACATTTTGCTCAAGTTTCATAGTTTTCCATTGTTAAACTTCCTAAGTCCACAAATACAAATACTGTTCGGGACTCAGACACAATCTCAATATTTAAGTCCATGCTGAAAACAAATGTTTAGTCAAGCTTCGTTAGTTCTAGACAAGGGACAGATCTAGAAGGTTCTCAGTCAGTGTTTTCTGGTAAACTGGGATGTTTGGATGCTGTGGTCCCCCACCCTCACACGTTCACTTGGGTTTGTTGGCGGTTAAGTGGTTGGCTGCCTTGTGTCCCATGTTTGTGCTACTTCCTGGCTCTCCCCTTTAGCTGTGCTGTCATAGAGAGTCTTGCTAGAGCTCCCGCACTCAGACGACAATGTTAATCACTCTTAATCACCTGCAACACTGAGCATCACTAACAGTCACGCTCTCTCTCTCTCTCTCTCTCTCTCTCTCTCTCTCACTCAGTGTCCGCGAAGCTACTCAGAGGTACCAGTGATCCTGTTCAACTCTGTTGCCTGGATCATGGGGATTAAGACCAATCCTGACATGATGTACCCCTTACTTCTACTGAGGAGAACCCATATAGACAGAACCACTTACCTGATCTTAACTCAAAGGCCCACCTGCACACAAGGGGCTGCAGACACCTCTTCAAACTAGACTCATTTCTACAGTTCCTATTTATTCATTTATATTCTCTGTCTGCTAACATGGGTTTCCCTTCTGAGCCTTGGTTCCTCCCAAGGTTTCTTCCTACTTTTTAGGGAGTTTGTCTCATTAGATAAAATTGAACTCAACAAAACCATTCTTCCTTTTAACAATCCCAATGAATGTGGGAAGTAATCTCCTCAACAGGGAGTATAACTTGAATTTGGTATTATGTTGTTTTTTTTTTGCTTGTTAACGTATCAAATGTCAGAATAAATAAAGTTTTGTCGCACGTGTATCATAACTTTGTCCTGGAGTATGATTATACTATATTTTTGCTGTACTATGTACCAGTATCCTGTGTTTTAATTATATGCGACACTGTATGACATTCAAATTAAATCTGACTCAAATTCTTCAGCAGATCATGTGAGGATCACATGGTGCAAGTCAAATATGATATACATTCCTTGCTGATACGTCCAAGATTTAGATCATTTGATAAGATAAGATAATCCTTTATTGTCCCATAAGTGGGAAATTTAATCCATCAGGTTTCATCATGATATTTATATATTTATTACCAAAAAAATAGGTTACACATGCCCTCTGGATATCAGTGGCAGTGTTGTAGTTGGTGTGAGTTGGCCCATCACCTCATACTGTTCTCATTTCTGAGAAGCACAACCACCTTACCATTCATCAGGAGAAGACAGCACAATGTGTTCAACCATTGCTGATGTCACAACCATCCATGTGCAGGAGTCCAGGATAAGGCCTGGTTCTGGTGGCCCTCCCTCTTCTGACATCACACAGCATGATGCTAACCGCTAGCGTCTGTTACACAGTGTAACAAAAGTAGCAGTTAGTGTTCTCCTGCAAGTGTGTTGAGCTGTCTATGTTCAATAGCAGCAGTTTAAACAGATGCAGTGGTGCTTAACATGGAGAAAGCATTTGCTAGCATTCACCTCCCACCTTGGTAGCATCATATGATAGAAGACCTAAATAGTGGGTGGAAACTGTCAATGACTAAATAGGAAGCACAAATTGGGCCACAAAGGTCTTAACTGGCCCAATACAGTCTGCAACTGCACTATCAAGGCTAATTTTGTAAACCTACCTTTAGAAAGCGATTGCTGACAGATTTATTTGTCTGGGTGCACTAGGTGAGAATGAAACATTGTGTGAATAATTATTCCCCAACACCACTGACCTATTAATACTCCTGCATTGTGTGAAACATCGAGCGCTCACCCAGGCATTCTGCTCTTCCAAATCATTCCAGCAATGGCTTGACCACATTAGTTGGCAAATTTTCACTCTATGTTTCACCCCAGTGAGGTGGTGTTTTTTTCTCAGAGGCAGAGCAGATAATGCAGTTGAGCAGAAGCTCATCCAAATCATTTTTATATTATGGGATGAAGTCCACAGCCCACAATCTGGACTAACAGCTCCAACCTGTGAGATTGAAGAGTTTGAGAGGCTCCTTCATTGTTTCACACTAAGCAAGTTGCATACAAAGCTGCAGTCGGACACTTTCCTGGAATACGTTCAAACTGGCAAAGACATAAGGTTTGTCACATTGCTTGTTGCAGCCAGATCCTGGATTGTGAAATCTGAAAATAATTATGAAATATGAATAGAGATATGAAAGTTGTTGTGATACTAGCTCTTGATTTATTTCAAGGTTTGAACGTACAGATTGATTTTTTAAATTCAGGTTTGTTAAAGATGAGTAAATTCAGTTACTCTGCTCCACTCTTCTTTAACAGTGTTGGATTTACCAGCTTCTACTAGAACAAATCTATAATGTAACTTTTACCTTCATCTTTCTCTCGCCCTTCATGAGCGATCACTTGATTACCACACAATGAATTTACATGTAGACGGATGATTGACAGCGCTGTACTGCAGTACATCCACCCTCCAGGCATTCAAAAGAAAATTTAAAAATTAAAAATTAAAAAGCCAACAATAGACGTTTGTTCTTTTTATATCTGTTTTCAAACTGTTCATTGCTGCAGTAAACAGTACATTTAAATTCAACTAATCATTTGGGGATACATTTAGCGAATGTGTTCAGGTGTTTAGATATGTTTCTCACCCAACACCAGGTTTGTAAAACTCATGTATAACCTACATTTTAGGATTGCAGCAGATCTAATTTACTGGGCCCTGAAATGTAACTGTGGTCCATTTTAATCAAGGTCGCTGGGGGAGGGTGTCAGCACACAGGCAATAATGTTTTTTGTGAATTTATTAGACACTACATTTCCCATGGTGCACCTGTCAAGTGGACATGGAATGTATTTAACAGTGTTTGACTACACAGGATTTTACTACTAAAAGCAGCTGTTAAATATAGCTGACCAATAAGACCAATCACTTACCAACATCCAATGCTGCAACACTGAACATTCTCATTACAGTTTTGGTGTGTTGACTAGCCTGACTAACGCCACCTTCCCACTGCATGATACTCAACAGGTATTTGGTTAATGTGGTACCTAGGAGCTGAAGGAGTACTATTACATTACATGAAATGTCTGATTGCTACTGGTTAGTCAGAAAGAATTATCATGCAACACAAAATATCCCACACAAACATCATATCCTTTAAAAAAAAGCTAAGCTACAATCCACCTTATTCCTGGAGGATCTACTGTGGGATTGATTATGTGTGGAACTAACGGGTAAGCGCCACCTACTGTGGTTCACTCAGAGCTCTACTAATGAGTCTAAGCTGAATGTATGGCTTAATCAGTCTTGTGACAGACTCCATAAAATAGCTAAATGTTACTGTATGTCAGTTCTCTCTCCTACCTCGCCTCTGGCTGCAGAACAGCTTTGCTTCCATTTAATTTACCTCCTTAATCCTCCACTCTCGCCACAACATATCCGGTGTATGCATTTCTACATCTATAGCTCGCCAAACCTGGGTCTGTGTTTGTGCTGAACGTAGCCTAGAACGAGCTCAGTTGGCTACTGCTGCTACTGAACCACAGTGGTTGTACTGCATTACGCAGAACTCTGCCAACCCAGTACCAACCCGTACATTACTGGACAGAGTAGAAGAGAGATTGGGGAGACTTGTGGTTTGGTTGTTTGCTGCCCACCCAAGTACAGGTGTAGTATACCCACCCCACCCCCTTGAATGAAGGACAACACCTTACTGATGGAGGTTTAGGTTTATTGAAGATGACCTTCATTTCTAATCTCAAACTCACAATGAGTTTTACTGTGACTACATCTTAACTCCCGTTAATACAAACGTTAATAGTTTAACATCAGCTTTACCTTGTGCACCGTCAAAGCGTTTTCCTTCTCTGTAAAGCTAACTTGCACTACCAATCACTAACAGGAAGTAGCTGCTTCAAAATAAAGGCGTTTTTTAATAAAAGACGTTTAACTCCCAACAGGAAGTGGATCACAAACAGATTCTAAATAAAGGCGATTGGTGACAAATAAAATACAAGCAAAGAAAGCGTGTTTAGGGGTTAGTTACAACAGCATTCACATCTGTAAACAAAAACCTTGCTTGGTCCACACCAAACAAAGGCGTCACTTGACTGTACAGGTAAATGCTGGACCAAGAAGGTAAGAGTGTCTCCAGCCATTTTAACACCCTGGAAATATGGGAACGACCATGTGGTGCAGCTGTCTAAATGTAGACCCTAGCATCAAAAAGTCATAGTCCCAATGGTGTTGCAGTGGAGGCCTAGTGGTTAGAACATTGACCCTGAGCGCAAAAGGTTGCTGGTTCAAGTCCCAGCCCGGGCACCACTGAGGTAACTCCTCCTCCCCGTGTGATGGGTTAAATGCAGAGAATAAATTTCCCACTTGTGGGACTATAAGGGATAATAAAATAAAAAAATGGTGCTGCAACCAGTCGCACAAGAGATGCCCTGCGCTCTCCCTCAGAACTGCCAGTCAGACTGAGCAATGGTTTTGTATTAGTTTTCTTACAGATAAATTGGAACTTAACCCCTTCCTATAAATAACAGTACATGTGTGAAGAGCACATGGCCTGTAAGTGCAAAGATTAAGTAACGGGTGTCACAGAACCAAATATTTGTCCCTCCAGATAAAGGGTTAACTATTCTACCAAAGCAATTCACGTGTAACTGTGCTCGGAGCATGAGCATTTTAAACAGGTGCACTAATAGCTGAACCTGGGCAGTTATGTCTGTTGAAAACAGTTCTTTTTCAATGTTCACCAGACAGCACATCTCAGTGGCTGGAGTGTCCACTGCAGGACAGTCATATGTGGATCTGCCATAAACATGTCAAACTCCACATTTACAGGGTATTGTACAGACTGACAGTTTTGAAATTGTCTGTCACCAGCACCTCTGCAATAAAGCTTTACAGACCCCAGAGCTAAATACCATATATCTTCTAATATTAGCCCGTCTCTTATTGATGCTCATTTCCAATAAACGCCGGGGTTGAAGAAATGTCGCAACAAATAGACTCACCCCCACCCCTTCACGGGCACGCGAGGGGGGGGGGGGGGGGCAGTCACATGACACGGAAGTGACATGATTTACATCCCTGCAACTCGAAGCCCAGTTTCCCAACATCCTGTTTACAAGTTTTTTGTTTGTTTGTTGTTGTTGTTTTTGTTTTTTTGTTTTTTTTTCAAAAGCAACCTTTATTCATCAAATGTACAGAAAAAACGAGGAACATAATGAGTAGAATAAAGACATAAACAGTATGAACAACAATTGTATAAACATGTCATTAGAAGATAAATCCCAAAAGAAATGGAAAAATAATAATAAAAGAATATGTTTATAAATATGTAAATACAAACATATATTAGACAAAGTAAACTTAAACAATTTACAGGGGCATAAGAGTTATTTAAATTCATTCAAAGTTATCAAGAAGAGAAAATAATTTAACACTTTTAATCATTTTCAGGGGCTTACTAAATAGGGTTAAGACATTCATCCAATGTGCGAAATTAGGATTAGTTTTAAAGCATCTACTTTTATGAATTGAAAATAACCCAAGAAGGATTGTTCACTAAAAATTCTATATTATGATTCTTTAAGAAAACCCCATGTTTATTTGTCTTCAATGTCAGTGGAGGTAACCATAGCCTTCCAAAAAGATTGAACTCTATCACATTGAAAGAGAAGATGATCTAAATAAAGTCATTACCACAAAATGTGCACTCAATTACATCAATTTTAATTTCTTTGTCTAATATCCTGTTTAGAAGTTCTAGACCTCATCACTAAATTAACACAACACTACAATTGTGTGGAAAATGCTTCCTGACACCGTTTCATTTCTCCCACCCAGTTGGACTGTTTCCTTAACACTAGGAACCTTCTTGTGCTTGTGTTGAAATGTACATATTTCCAGACAAAAGTGTTTCCAGTGTAAGTTCATGATCTAAGTTATAGTGAAGCATTTAGCTGCTGAAGTTGAACAGAAAAAACAAAGAATAAACACATTATGCCAGCCAGCTTCAACAAATATTATTTGCTGCTTAATGAGCCAAACTGACATTTTAAATTCATAAATGGAAAAGACGGTTGAGGCAGTTGGTGACATTACAGAACAGATGTAGTAGCATGGGTGCACTCGTCTGCCTCACACTCTTTATATCATCAAATTACAACACAGATCAGCCAAAATAATGAAGTGGCATGTTTAAGAGCAATGTTTTGAGCAAAAAATCTGTCATCTTTTTATGTTTCCAAGTGCACACCCCAAAACATGTACCAAAGTAGTGAGAGAACGTTGATAAATGAAGATAAAGAGCATAGGAAATCATGAATTATGCCAATTGCTTTAAATAATCATTGAACGTTAAAAATAAAGATTATCAAAAAGAATACCAATTTACAGAATCAAAATCTAAACATTTTTACAACCTCCACTTGTAGACTATTTTCAGGACAGTGAAATGGCTGATTCTTTTTCCAATTCTTTTGAGATTGTTTTAAACCCTTTACCAGACTTGCTGCAGTCTTCTTTCTGATCTCAACAGTCAGGAGCACACCAGACTAAATGCCCGAGGTTTAAATAGGGCAAACCTCCTTCAAAAGGCTGAGTAAGTCTTTAGAATTAAGTAAGTAGAATTACATTTTACAGAAGATTTTGAAAAGACTTTTCTTTTAATTGTTTAGTTGTATTACTTAAATACTCCAGTGTTTCTGATTAAATATCCAAGAAATGTCCAAGAATGTTACAAAAACACACAAACTATTATAGGTTGTCCTAACTTTTTCACATTACTGAATATCATGCTGATTGTAGTACACTGTGTTCTTAGCCATTTTGTGCAACAGCAGCTCTCCTTTGGGATTGGACCAGACAGACTAGCTATCATTACCCAAACACATCAATAAACCTCGGGTTCCCATGACCTTTTTAGCTAGTCCATTGGTTGATCTTGGTTTGATTACTTTTGGTGTGTACCAGCTACTGTATACCTGGATCACACCACAGGACCTGCCACTTTTTTGGAGGTCCTTTGACTCTGTCATCTAACCACCCTTATCAGAGTGGCTCAAGAACTGACTGTTCACTTGCTGCCTAATATACCCCAACCACTGTAACGAAATAATCAATGTTGCTCACGTCATTTGTCATGGGTTTAAAGCTGTGGCTGATCCAAATGACGCTGCCCCAAACCCTGTTTTGGTGTGAAAAGTGAAAGTAATGTTAATAAAATGCAAAAAAAATGCATTACAGAGCCTCAGGTGGGTGAATGTCTCCCTCTGGTGGACTGGCAGCGAAATGGTCCCAGTGGAAAATAGTAGACGCTTATTTAAGGGGGTTTCGACTTACATCAATATTCGACTTATGACACACGTTGAGGAACGGAACCCCATCGTAAGTACATTATAGTGTAAAATTGATTGTTTATGATTTATGTGTTTAATTTATTACCATTACACAGCATTTTATTCCTCAATAACTGTAGATACACATATTACATACGTGTATCATTAACGTCTTCTTTTAAATGGGATGTGTGCATGGAGCTCATATTTCTCATACAGTGTATTCTAATGAAGTGCCTTGGGTTTGAGAGCACTGAGCGTATTGATGCTGTTTCAGCTGATAAAGAGTGCTGCAGCACGACTGGATAATCCTCATATACAATTCAAAAAGAGCATATTTAAACCTGCATGAGTTTGCAGCCGCATCTCTAGCAGAGAGAGACGAGAGGCAGCGAGTGAGGAAGGGCAAAGAGAAGAGTGGCAGAAGGAAGAATGGTGGAGGAAAAACAGGCTAACTGCTAATATAAGGAGACATTTTCCAATCAGTTTGGCTCTACTGTGTGAAATTAAATTTCTGTCAGTGGGCATGTCTTTATTCGCCATGACTGGCAAGACGTTGCACCTGAGAAGATGGTGGAGCTGCACACCAAAATGCTTCCACTTCAAATGTATCTCTACCTAGAACTCTGCATCTAACCCCAGTGCTATGGACTGTGTAAAATTATTCAGGCTACAGCGAAACATAACAAGAACAAATATCCCAAACCTTGAAGCACCTCGGATGGTGCATGCTGCCACAGCAGGCATGGAAATAATGATGGACCACTTATTGTACTAAAAAAGCTATTTATTGAATGAGAATTGTCAGTACCAAAGGAAAATGACACTAATAACAATTCAGCCTTTTTTTAAAAAAAGAAACTACTTTTAAAAAGATTTGGGAATGGTTTAGACTGCCACAACACTTCAGAAATGCTGAGTTGATTGACATTCCAGGAAAGAACAGAGAGAGACTGCTAGCGCTGGGCTGAAGCTATATTTTCAAAACAAAACTTTGTTT
>JBBIGC010167197.1:0-15955 GCA_037576955.1 Lepidarchus adonis
CAGGTTCTGATGCTGGAACATTGCTGTGAGGGTCTGATTGTAGGAGAACATTAGTGAGGTCAGGTTCTGATGCTGGACCATTGCTGTGAGGGTCTGATTGCAGGAGCATCAGTGATGGTGGAACAACTCTGAGACAAGACCTGCTGTTCTGGAAATGTTCTAGCCATCACAATAAGACCAGATAGATAGGACTGTTCACTTGCTGCCTAACCGCATGACAGGTGCCACTGTGATGGAATAAGTCCATGTTCTTCACCTTCATACACAGGGGGAGTATGAAGGTGAATGTCCCCATTATGTCTGAATACCCACACACACACACTCCAGGTCAGCCGTGTGTGTGTTTAAATTACAGTGTTGCTTCCTTGATAATTGTACCTACTTTTCAAATCACTGCTGTCAACGCACAAATAACACAGCAGAACGCCCACCCACATTACCGCACACACACACACACACACACACACACACACACACACACACTTACCCTCCGCCACACAAAGGCCATTACACAGTCTCCAGCCAGTCTAACAGCTTATCAGCTAATCTGACCGAGTCAGTGTCACACACTCATGCACAGTTCCCAAGGTGAGGAGAGTGTGTGGGTTGTGCAAGGTGGTCTGATCATCTCCCATGTTGGAGCTTTTCCACATTTTAAATTGTAAACACCAGTTGTTGTTTACACTGTGTCGGTATTTCATGACGGATGGACCATCAGAAGACACATTTTCCATTCACCTTTTCCATTCTCCAGTCCTCTCATGCATTTCAGTTCATGGGGAAGCTGTAGCCGATACCAGCTGACTATGGGCCAAGGGTAGGACAGAACCCATCGTATGGCAACACCGACACGCCCCCTCACCACCTATGGCCAGTTTAGAGCAGCCAGTCAACAAAAAACACAAGCCTTTGGACAGTGGGGGGAAACAGGAAACCCTTGAGGAACCCACACAAACACGGGGAAAGTGTTTACTTACCCCTTCAACTCCTTCCTGGTCCCAGCCCTACCTCCCCTTCTCTCTTACTTGGTCTCTCCCTCGTTTGTCCTTATTACTAGTCCCACCTGTGCCTGTGTTATCCCATTGGTCTTGTCCTGCTGTCTGTCTCTGTCTGTCCCTTTCCTTGCGTTTAATTGGTTGTTAATGTTTGCCCTGTCATGATGTTCACCTGCATTTGATAACCCTAATTCGTATTCCCTTTTTAAGTTCCCTTGACCCCTGTCTGTGCCTTCCCTGCCAGTCCCGTCTGTGTTAGCGTCAAAGAAGCCTGTTTGCCCTTTTGTCAGTTATCCTGTGTTCTTTTGTTTTCCTGGATGTTTCCTCCATTTTTTTCTTGCCCTTTTCCATCATGTTTGACTTGCTGAATAACGACTCTCGATGCCAAAGATTCTCATTTACCCCTCCAGCCCATTACACCCGGGGATGAAACCCAGACCTTTTTGCTGTAGGCCACTGTGGTAACCACTGCACCACCATGTTGCGAACAAATCTAAGTTCTATGATTTCACTTTTTGGAGATACAAGGTTTTGGTCCAGCAGCAGCGAGATGTTAAACTCAGCAGAGACACAAAGTATGAAAAATGCTTTATTTAAATGGAACTCCTGTAAACTGTTCCAGCACCCCACTGAAAATTCCCCAATCAGTCTCTCTCTGGGTATCTAGGGTGATGTTGCTAAGGGAGCATTCCCATTGGTCAGGCCTTCAGGAGCTGAACTGAAGTGCCAGCAACGTCATTAAGAAGAGGAACAGGCCAAGCAATCGTCTTCAATTTCACCTGCTAACTCAGACTCCCAATTACACCAGCACTGTGAGCAGTTGCTTCCTCTTAGTCACATGAAGCTCTGCCCACATCATCTCAAACTGCTTCAAATGCAATGTATAGTTCAACACCCTTGGAGGAGAACATTAACCACTAATTCTGTGATGTCAGCTAACAGACTTCCAGAGTGATTGGGGGGGGGGGGGGCATGTCTTCATGCCCATTGGCTGCGGTGCCACCATGGGGCTCAAGCTCTCCTGATGGGACCAGTTCTTGAACGTTCTTGGAGGTGTGAGACACGGATCCATTTAAGCAGTCTTTCAGGTTCAACTTTTGTTCATGAACACTGCCCCTCCCACCACCATTACCACCACCACGAAATGCTCACCACAAATGTTTGCACAGAGCAAATAGTTTGAGGCAACAAAACAGCAACAGCATCAAACCACATACAGTAAGAATTCCAGAGGAAAACCAACACTGCTGTGAGGAGAACACACAGCGAGGTTTTTGAGTGTTTGTCAAAATAATTGAACCTATCAGCAGAAAACAGAAACGGTGAGTCACAAACATGTTTGTGTGTGTGATCACAGCTGTGTTTTCCATCGTTCAGGTTATCGCTGCAGTCGATCTATTCAGGTTGGGAGTTCAGAGGAAATGCTAGTGAAGTCTTTATAATGTAGATAACACACACACACACAAACACACACACGCACCGATCTGCCTTAACAATGTCTAGTTATTTCATTACAATGGCACCAGTCTAGGAATGGGATATATTAGGGAATATGCGAACAGTCAGTTCTTGAAGTTCATGTGCCAGAAAGACGAGTGTAAAGATCTTATTCTGATGAACATCTCCAGAACAGCAGGTCTTGTGGAGTGTTCCAGGTCTGCAGTAGTTAGTACCAACATCCAAGGAAGGACAACTGGGAACACAGTGAACCAGAGTCAGAGCTGTTTCAGCAGCACAAGGACCTACTCATTATCAGGCAGGTGGTCTTAATGTTATGGCAGATCATGAGGGGGACCTACTCACTATCAGGCAGGTGGTCTTAATGTAATGGCAGATAATGAGGGGGACCTACTCACTATCAGGCAGGTGGTCTTAATGTTATGGCCGATCATAAGGGGGACCTACTCCCTATCAGGCAGGTGGTCTGAATGTAATGGCAGATAATGAGGGGGACCTACTCACTATCAGGCAGGTGGTCTTATTGTTATGGCAGATCATGAGGGGGCCTACTCTCTATTAAGCAGGTGGTCTCAATGTTATGGCTGATCAGTGTACAAGAAAAAGGACAGAAAATGTGAAAAATGATAGAAGCTCTATGTGTTGTTTTAGTTCAAACTGTCATCATTTAAAATGAGGGCTTCAATTTATTGCAGTTAGGCTGAAATGAACAATTCAAAGATTAAGCCTCGCCTCCTTCCAAACAGACCGCCTCCTTGCAGCAGAGATTGGCAGCAGTGACAGGCAGGGGGCGCTCTACCAACTGACAACTTTGTGAAATTCATTATGAAAATAAGGAGCTCAAACACTTTCTATGTAGCTTTGCGTGCTAGCATGCTAACATACTAACAACACACATTTTAAGACGGGGGTGTCCAGCGCTGGTCCTGAGGGTCTGGTGTACAGCACAGTTTGGCTGCTCAAGCACACCTCACCTGTTAATTGCCAGGTTTATTGAGTGTGTTTAAGCAGGGGAATGACCAAACTGTGCTGGACACCAGTCCTCCAGGACTAACTTTGGGCCCCCTAGCTTAGGGTGTCTTGGAGGGGCTCATGTACTTTTCGAACATCTGTAGCGTAACTGTAGATACAATATTAATATTCAAAATCTTTGGCTTTATTTACAGCCACTTGCATTGTATAAAAATGATTACTGGATTCAATGAAATGCATTAAAAATTTAATCTTTTTCTCTGGACAATTTTTTGTATTCACTGTGATTACACTTTTAAATGTACCAAAACAACTCTTTCTGACTTTACGTTATGCTATGCCACCCTTATTGCATTTTTGCAGCATGCACATCTAGAATTTCATAGGTGCTCAGAATTTGCCCTGACATATTAGCATGTTGGTAATCTGAGCTTTCAGCAGGCATGTGTTTTATAACAGCCATGAGTCATAGCGTGTTTGCATCTTCTCCGTCACACTCTAACTTTTCCACTTCTCCAGTCCAACGAGTCATATACACTCATCTGTTACCTAATGGACTTCTTCAGTTCCTCCATAACATGCTAAAGATAAAGTTACAAATCTGGAACAAAATATTGTAACAATTACACCACACCATTCTACATTGAACAGCAAAGTTAGCGGGCCTAGGACAAAGCCTTGAGGAACACCATCAGAATATAAACTGTAAAGAATGTAAAGAGGGAAAAACCTCCTTGATCTGGCTTGCACTTTCCTTCAAATTACAACGCCTCTCAGCCTGACTGATGAGAGTGGAATTATCTTGGCTTGACAGCATCTGCAATTTGACAAATTAAGCAATTTACACGGAATGTGACAAGTGCAAATGTGTAAAAAATTTCAGTGATGAGAAAAATAATAAAAACGTCCATTCTGCACAGTGTCCAGGGCAAGAAAGGAATGAGTCGACAGCAGAGATGAAACCACACTCAACAGCAATCGCAGGGGTGTGTCTGATTTCCCGCCAGCGCCATCAAACAAAGGCAAAAGGAAAATAACACTTACAGAGTTACAGAGGTATTCATCAATGCACCGAGCGCACACACACGTTCATGTGCAGGCATTCTTGCTTATGCAGGATCAAGGACCTGAATTACAAAGTGCTGCTCATACTTGCTGGTCAAAAATGTGCAAACAGAAGCAAAATTCTTTCCAAAGGTTCAGTGCTGCAAGTACACTGGCAACTCCTGCTGATGCTGGACTGGAAAAATGAAGTCT
The DNA here is from genome assembly GCA_037576955.1 of Lepidarchus adonis. Taxonomy (NCBI): domain Eukaryota; kingdom Metazoa; phylum Chordata; class Actinopteri; order Characiformes; family Lepidarchidae; genus Lepidarchus; species Lepidarchus adonis. Next base: position 4,683 of record JBBIGC010167197.1, read on the forward strand.
AGGGGTTAGATATCCGTGTGAATAAATGAAAGCCCCCAAGAGGAAAGGTGTCGACTCTGAAGATGTGAAACCTGATCACAATTTTCCATTAAAAGTTGGACGTATTCATTACATGCGCAACAACAGGAAGGTGTTTATGCGTGATGTGTGTGTGTGTTCGGCTTGTCCACAGCTTGCCGAAGGTTGCTGGTCTTCCTGTTTGCAGAGGGGAATAAGAGTCGGTGTGGTAGAGACATCCATGTGGAAAGCAGTTCTTCAGAAAAATTGTAAAATGCTCTCAAATCTGTGCCAAAGGTGGGCAGGTAAAACGATATAGGTTTCTGCATAGGCTACCGTTTATCTGCCATCCACTATAGCGTGGGTGTGTGTGTGTGTGTATCACAGCCATGCAGCAGCTTGCCCTTTGAGGAGAGGAGGTGCATTCCAGAGAGACACATAATAATTCTGTAATTCCTATCGTTTATCCCACCTCCACTTTTCACCTCTGTTTTCCTTGCTTTCCTTCCGTCTTGCGCCCAGAACCTCTACAGCAGTCCTTTGATCCATGACCCCAGTGGAGCCGACTATTGTGTAAACTCTTACACAATCTGAACATATACGTAAGCTCCCTGAAAGGTTGGGGATGCTCTGTTTCTCCAAGTCTCGTTCATCCCACCAGGCCATCAGGGCGTGATTAGACATGCAGGGATCTGTTCAGGGTTACCCGCAACTTCCTCTTAGCAAAAAGCCAAATCATAACATCACCATGGAATTATTGTGGAATTTGCTTACTGATGTTCTGACAACACTTTGTCCAGTCAGATCAGCACTGTTCCATTTGCGCAACCAAACTTGACCAATGAAACGAATGTCAATTGTGGCTCTTTTCTTCTTCACCGTACTTGTGTAATTGCTCACTCTGCAGACTGTGCTCGGCCTCTGGATGTGGCATCGTCACTGATTAGTGTCGGTCTATGATCAGGATCTTGGATTGAGGCTGAGGTCCAGGATGGGTGACTCTCTCCAGGACTGCAACTGGTTTCAAGGACTCAATCTCTTTGACTAGTGTTTGGAACCGGAATTGGGACTGGGATCCAATTAGTGGCAGTCTCTGGAAGCGGAACAGAATTTGGATCACTCTGTGATTGAGGTTGGCCTCTGGGACTGGAATCGCACTCTGGAGCTGGGATTACTCTGAGCTTTGGAATACATGACGCATTCATATTCAGGCAGACATAAAGCAGCAAAAATTTTACTTTTTATTTTTACTAACTATTTATTTTAAATAATTATCTTTTTCTGGGACTGGGATTGTTCTGTCCCTTGGACTGGGATTGCTTTCTGGGACTGGGATCTGTCTAAAGAACTGGGATCACTGTCAGGGACTGGGCTCTTACTCTGGTACTGGGCTTTTGCTCTGGGACTGAGCTCGATCTGAGGGACTGGATCTTTGCTCTGGGACCATGATCGCTCTCTGGGACCATGATCGTGTCTGGGGCCGTGATCACTCTCTGGGACCGTGATCGCTCTCTGGAACCATGATCGTGTCTGGGGCCATGATCACTCTCTGGGACCGTAATCGCTCTCTGGGACCATGATCGTGTCTGGGGCCGTGATCGCTCTCTGGGACGTGATCGCTCTCTGGGACCGTGATCGCTGTCTGGGACTGGGACCGTGATCGTGTCTGGGACCGGGACCGTGATCGCTCTCTGGGACCATGATCGTGTCTGGGGCCGTGATCGCTCTCTGGGACGTGATCGCTCTCTGGGACCGTGATCGCTGTCTGGGACTGGGACCGTGATCGTGACTGGGACCGGGACCGTGATCGCTCTCTGGGACCGTGATCGCTCTCTGGGACCGTGATAGCTCTCTGGGACCGTGATCGCTCTCTGGGACCGTGATTGTGTCTGGGACCATGATTGCTCTCTGGGACCGTGATTGTGTCTGGGACCGTGATTGCTCTCTGGGACCGTGATCCGTGTCTGGGACCGTGACCGGGACCGTGACCGGTGTCTGGGACCATGACCGGTGTCTGGGACCGTGACCGGTGTCTGGGACCGTGATCCGTGTCTGGGACCGTGATCCGTGTCTGGGACCGTGATCCGTGTCTGGGACCGTGATCGGTGTCTGGGACCGTGACCGATGTCTGGGACCGTGACCGATGTCTGGGACCGTGATCGGTGTCTGGGACCGTGACCGGTGTCTGGGACCGTGACCGATGTCTGGGACCGTGATCGGTGTCTGGGACCGTGACCGGTGTCTGGGAACGTGATCGTTGTCTGGGACTGTGATTTAGCTTGTAGCACTGAAATAATTGCTGAGATAAAAAATCACAGTTATGAGTAACAGACCATCAACTTTGTGGCTGTCCTGATAGGTCTGATTTCAGGGGAAAGATGGGAGGCTGATAAGAGGGCTTTCAGTCTGCTGATTAGCTTACCTGCCTTGTCTGGAGCAGCATAATGACAGTCTTTCACTCAGCGGCACTAATCAATCACCTCCAGGGCTTTCCTTATAGCTCACAGCTTTCCAGAACAGGAGATGATCTCAAGGTGAACAAGACCATCATTTGGGAGTCATATCCCAGGAATGCATGTTGACAAAAACAAGTTTTCCAACTTAAGCAGGAAAAGACCACCTGCCTAATAATGAGCAATATCCTCACAATCATCCATAACATTAAGACCACCTGCCTAATAATGAGCAATATCCTCACAATCATCCATAACATTAAGACCACCTGCCTAATAATGAGCAGGACCCTCACGATCATCCATAACATTAAGACCACCTGCCTATTAGTGAGCAGCACCCTAATGATCAGCCAAAACATTAAGACCACCTGCCAAATAATGAGCAGGACCCTCACGATCATCCATAACATTAAGACCACCTGCCTAATAATGAGCAGGACCCTCACAATCATCCATAACATTAAGACCACCTGCCTAATAGTGAGCAGGACCATAATGCTGCTGAAATAGCTCTGACTGTCCTTTCTATCAGCAGCATTAACATTCTGTACAACAGGCTCCTCTCTGGCATCACACCACACTCCCCACATGCATCAGTGAGTCTTTGGTGACCCTGAAAATCCCTTTGACCACTTTTTTGGTACCAACTACTGTAGGCCAGGAACATTCCACAAGACCTGCTGTTAACATCACAATAAGACCCTCAGATCCGTACACTGCTTCCAGTACATCTACTTCAAGACCTGACTGCTGCCACTCATGTCATATGGCAGTGGTCTTAATGTTATGGCTGATTACAGATCTAGAAAAGTTCATGAAAGTAACATTGCTTTGGTTATTAATGGGTGGATGTACGTCAGTGTGATACGCATCGTCTACAACAACACATTTACTCTGGAATCAGGATAGTCTTCCAAGCTGAGCCGCAGGGAGAACATTCCAGTTCCAGCCTACGGCAGCCTGAGCACATCCCTGCGAATTCAAACACAGCTGCCGTTTTCTGGCAGGTTTCATGTGGGAGCACAGTCACATTTGCATGTGTGTGTTTCATTAAAATAGTACTGTAGCATCAAAAAATCATGTATATGTAATTGTTCTTTTACTAGCAGTCTAGCCGACCAGCCGAGACTTGTTCATGCTAACGTACTTTATTCCATGTTTATCGATAACAGTGCATCAGGAACCACGTAAGCAAGAGAAAATAAATCATATGAGTCTATTGTTGGTTCCTTAGTTAGAACATTGTGAACACTACTTGTAAATAGTCCTTAGGGGATGAAAGGATTTGGGGGACTATTAACATGTAGTAAATAGTCCCTGCTTCAGCAGGCATCCAGTTCTTCGCGAAGGTGGAGCAGACTTGTGGGTGTGGTTTAGGACACATTATTTTAGACAACACCCAGATCAGTCCTGCAGCCCTGGTGTCGATCTTAAATGGCTAAAGTGTAGCTGATGTTTTAAAGGTCACAAAAAGTCATCCTGAGTCCTAAACCACACCAACAAATCTGCTCCACCTTCATGAAGAGCTGAATGTTTATAGCTGACAGTAAGTCATACTGAGTCCTAAACCACACCCACAAGTCTGCTCCACCTTCATGAAGAGCTGAATGTTTATAGCTGACAGTAAGTCATCCTGAGTCCTAAACCACACCCACAAGCCTGCTCCACCTTCATGAAGAGCTGAATGTTTATAGCTGACAGTAAGTCATCCTGAGTCCTAAACCACACCCACAGGTCTGCTCCACCTTCATGAAGAGCTGAATGTTTATAGCTGACAGTAAGTCATCCTGTGTCCTAAACCACACACACAGGTCTGCTCCACCTTCATGAAGCAAAGTAGCAGCATTTAGACCAAGCACATCCCAGCTGATTGAGCATACCTGCGGGAGGTGGAGCACACCTGGCAGAGGTGGAGGACACCAGGGGGAGGTGGGAAAATGTTATTTTCTTTGAACTATGACTTTAACCTGAGTGAGGTCATAGGACGGATAAGGCTGGGACAATGCCCTGGACACACACACACACACACACACACACACACACACACACACACATACACACACACACACACACATAACATAGGGGCGACTACTGACTCCACACACTTGAGAGTTGCTCAACTCACCTGGAATCTCCACGGAAACAAGCCCATGCACGGCAGACAGACGGGTACAGACACACCCTTTCACAACAATACACTCGCAATCCCTCTCACTCTTCCCTAGTCTCCAACACACACACACACACACACATACACACACACACACAAACACACACTGAAACACAGCAGTTTATCAACAATTTCAGCATTGTCACTGAGCGAGTTCTGCTGTCAGTCTGTCTGTTAGTGTCTGTCCTTCCACAGGTTCTCACATTAAAGCGATAGTTCCCTGGAAGAGACTCCACCCCCATCTCACATGTTTAGTGTGTGAAGTTCTAGCATTGAGGCTAATGTGGCTAACGAGTGCTGGAAGTTAAAGACCTCATCACAAACGCTCCTCAAACATGATGGGGAACTTCTTTTCACTGCTACAGCTCACTCCACTCACCAGCTCACTCTGTACACCAACTCACTCTGTACACCAACTCACTCCACACACCAGCTCACTTCACACACCAGCTCACTCCACACACCAGCTCACTCCACACCAGCTCACTCTGTACACCAACTCACTCCACACACCAGCTCACTCCACACACCAGCTCACTCCACACACCAGCTCACACCACACACTAGCACAATTCATACACCAGCACATTCCATTTACCAGCTCACTTTATACACCAGCTCACTCCATACTGCAGCACACTCTGTCTACTAGCACACTATTCACCAGCTCCCTCCATACACCAGCTCACTATGTATACCAACACACTCCGTTCACCAGCTCACTCCACACATCAGCTCATGGGGCTGTATGGAGCAGCCATAGCCCAATAGTTAGAGAAGTGGGTTTGTTACAGAAGGGTCTCGGAACTGGACAGCAGGCTGAAGTGCCCACTAGGATCACCATGTACGTCACTCTGGATAAGAGCATCTGCCAAATGCTGTAAATATAAATGTAAAGCTCACTCCATACAACAGCACACTCCATACAACAGCACACTCCATACAACAGCTTACTCCGTACAACAGCACACTCCGTACAACAGCTCACTCCATACAACAGCTCACTCCATACAACATCTTACTCCATACACCAGCTCACTCCATACAACAGCACACTCCATACAACAGCTCACTTCATATAACAGCTCACTCCATACACCAGCTCACTCCATACAACAGCTCACTCCATACACCAGCTCACTCCATACAACAGCTCACTCCATACACCAGCTCACTCCATATACCAACAAACTCCATAAACCAGCTCACTCCATACAACAGATCACTCCATATAACAGCTCACTCCATATAACAGCTCACTCCATACAAAAGCTCACTCCATATACCAACAAACTCCATACACCAGCTCACTCTATACACCAATAAGTAAATATTAATAAAGTACTTATAATTTTAATAAGATTAATACGTCTGTATGATTAACATTAATAATCCAGTTATAATAAGTCCATATTTATAACATTATTTCACTATTAATAAAATAATATAAGGTGTTCTGTAAAACAGTTTTGTTTATGTGGTTACTGACTGCCTACAACTCACTATTATCTAGAACCATGGCCTTAAAGCATGGATAGTGTTCCAGTAGTTTTAGCTACACAGCACATTTTATTGTGTTTATTTTTGATAAAAAACCTCAGCACAAAGCTAAACGTGTCCTTGTCAATTGACTGTGGGTCACAGGTTAAAGGTAAATCAGAGTTTTGGTGAAAGTTAAAGCTGCAGTGTGTTGGGTGTTTGTCAATCCCCAGGTTTTCAAAACGAGGGTTAAAGTCCAGAGCTGATATTCAGTCACCTAAAGGTTGGGGTGGTAATGGTGGAGGGGGGTGTTCCCCCCCCACACACACACCTTCCTACCCACAACCCACCTCCCCACTCAGGTTAATGTACAACCCCCTCAGGCCAAACCAGCCAGACCCTTCGCAAACTAAACAGCTCGGGTCTTCTCGCAAGGTTTAACCTGAACTCTCGCTCTTGTGTTCTCCATTTTCATTTCTTCTGTTCTTACAGGGTAAACAGACCCCAACACTTCTAATTTTTTACACTCACTCTCAGTTATACAAAAGGTACTATGGACGAGTTTTAGACCCATACACAAACAGTATCTCAGCACTGAGAGTCTTTCTGCAGCAAGAACACAAGTGAACATTAGATCAAAAGTGACGGTTAAGGAATCAAGAGTTTGATCTGTGTAAAGATGTGTAAAAGTCATTGAGATGTTGTGAGCTGGTTGGAATATCACAGGTTTGGTTCCAGATCTCCTCTCCAGACCTCCAGCCATTGCATGGATGTGTGAAACTCCAGCAGAACCTGATTTAATGGAAGGAAGGACTGATTGAGGCCAAGCCAAGTAACACTGGGCTCCATGAGGAGAGATCTGGAAATGGTGACGTTACATTCACACAAAGTCAGTGTTTACTGTGTTACTGTTATTTACAATGATACTAATATTAATGTTTTGTTGGAGGAACAAAAACAAATATAATTTTCTCAGGTGCCTAAACCTTTTCGCACAATACCAAATATACCACCATTATTATAATTATAATATTCATCACATTCATTTCAACTATGACCTGAACTGAAGTATATCTGAAATAACTGAACAGGTTTAAATCGATCTCAACTGAGCAGAAGTGAACTGAATAAGAAAAGTGAAGCAGAATGAATGAATGTGAACTGAAAATAAATCATTCGAAATGAACTGAAAAAAAATTACGTTAAATTAACACAACTTAACTGAACAGATGTGGACACAAGTAAAGTGAACAAAATGTGACTGAAGTAAATTAATTAAATGAAACCTGAATTGATCAAATGTGAAGAGAACTATTTTGAACAAAACTAAACTGAAACAAACTTGAAAGGAATTCATCTTTCCTGAATTTTCCCAAATGTAACCCACAGCTTTAACACTGTAGTGCACCATTATGTTAATATTACATTACTAATGATTAATATTACGTTAGTGTTCACACCAGTGAAGTGCCTGATCTGAATCAAACTCAAATTAATTCACTTGTCATTCAATTCAGTTTAATTCACTTTGATGCATCTGAACCGTGCAGATCAGAACCAGGTTGAACTGAACTGCATTGACAGAAATTAAATTAATTAAACTGAAGTGAAGTTAATACATCTTCACCCCTACGTCTTATTAAATTCAACCATCAGCAGAAGTGAAACCCACCTCTCCAAACACATTCAGCCAAATAAGACCACCAGCTCATTTACAGCCCCCTTCTAACGGAACCCTAGAGCAGAACTCTTACTGTGTCTACACCGAATCTAGAGTCTGGACTGGTCCCCAAACTGCAGGAAAAGCAGGTTTTGATACACTAAAACTAAAACAAAGCACCTGAAACAGAGAGAAAGAGAGAGAGAGAGAGAGAGAGAGTGTGTGTGTGTACAGAAGTGTGAACCTGAACAGTCCCAGGTAAACGTGTCCCAGGCTGGAGCTCTTACCGTCGGCCGTGTGTGTGCTGGTGGATTGTCCTGGTGTTTCTCCAGCTAAAGTCCTACTCTCCCTGGAAGATCTGCAGATGAGCCATGTCCACTGCCACACTTTCAGCACTGACTTCAGTTCCCACAGGGAGTTTTCTCACATCCTGACGCACGCAAACACAAGCTCTCTCTCACACACAAACACACACACTGGGTCTCTCTTTCTCTTTCTCTCTCTCTCTGTACTCAGACTGAGCTGTTAAAAGCAAACTCTGCTACCTGACGCCCTTCAGGTGAACAGATGGGCGGGGCCAGGCTCTTGAATACCTTTACATACTGCTCTCTGCTGCCATCTGGTGGCAGATATGCTCACATCCAACAGTCCTCATACACCCAGTGCTCACACACAAATCCTGCAAAACACATACTGATCAAAGAAAGTGTGTGAATACTACTACTACTACTACTACTGCTATACTACTACTACTACTACTACTATACTACTGCTACTATACTACTACTACTACTACTACTACTACTACTACTACTACTACTGCTAATAATAATAATAATAATAATAATAATAATAATAACAATGACTATAGTTATTATTATTATTGTTATCATTATTACAAGTAATATTATGTGTTAATAAAAACAAAATGTGCATATAATTATTGATAAAATTTCTAAAGTTGAACTATATATAAATTACCTATAATTTATTAGTTTTTAATTATATTTATTAGTATTTTATATATATACACACAACAAAACAAATAAATTGATAAACCATTCAATTACATATTGTATTATATGTAAATTACTTAATATATTTAAATTACTTTATCATGTTTTTTTTTGTTTTTTTTTATATTTTTATTATTATTTATTATTAGTGTGTTTTTTATTATTACATTAGTGTGTGTATGCGTGTGTGGCAGTTGAATGTAATGTTGTTTTCTACACAGTTTCTACAGCAGTGTTTATATTCACTTTAATCATCTAGAGAGAAAAAGAGTGAGAGAGAAAGTGAGAGAGTGATTAGCCCATTAATCACTTAATCATTTAATCATCAGCATCATCAGCTGTTGCTGTGGAGGATCAAACAGTGTGAAATGCAGTTTGTGAACATGTTACATTAACATAAACAAAGGATTGAAAATTAAAAATACAAACTTAAACATTTCATATTTTATTAATTTTTATTGGTTTCATTTTAAATATACATTTTATTTATAATATTTTAAATTAGTCAATTAAAAGCAAATACATTTAATTAAAAAGATTACATTTATAAAAATTTAAGTATAATGAAAAATGTTATATTTTTATAATAAAGTGAATTTCTTAAAAATAAAAGTACATTAATTAATATTACAACCCCCATTTCCAGAAACGTTGGAACATTTGGAGTTGGGACATTATAAAAATCTGCAGTTCATAAATTCTCTTGAATGTTTATTAAACTGACAAAAGAAAAAAGTAAAGCGGTTTAATGTTGTTGATGAACGTCATTGTATTTTGTAAAAATAAACAAAGTTAGTATTTGATGCAGCAACACAGTCAGTAATAGTTGGATTGGACTGAAATAAGAGTGAAAGGTTTATAGAACATTTAAGTTACACTGTTTAAAACATTCCACAATAATCAGGTGAGCTGATAACAGGTGTGGGATCATGACTGGGTATAAAGGAGCATCCACCAAAGATTTGTGGATCATGGGTCTACCTCATTGTGCCAAAATTCATGAGAGAATTGTCAGTCAGTTCAAACCGAACATTTCTCAATGCAAGATTACAGAGAACTGAGCTTTTTCATTCTCTACAATATCTAAAACTCTGAAAAGATTCAGGGACTCCAGATAAACGTCAGACTCTATAAGACAAGGCTGGGAACCTTCAAGGCTACAAGCCAATTTGGAAAAACCTGAGTTGGCTGGAGAACATCAGGATCGAGAGAGAGAGAGAGAGAGAGAGAGAGAGAGAGAGAGAGAGAGAGAGGGAGAGAGAGTAGTAGTTATAGCAGTAGAAGCAGTAGTAGTTGTTGTTGCTGTAGTAGATTTAGTAGCAGAAAGAGAGAGAGAGAGAGGGGGGGGGGGGAGTAAATACTACCCCATATAAACTGGTAACTAAATACACTGTTTTCGCTACCCACACCCTGGAAACTATGAACATGCACACACTTTATTGGTAGAAGTAGTAATGGCAGCAGCAGCAGTAGTAGTCATTGTATTAGTAGTAGTAGTAGTAGTAGTAGTACCAGTAGTAGTAGTAGTAATAGTAGCAGCAGTAGTAGTTATAGCAGTAGAAGCAGTAGTAGCAAAAGTAGTATAGTAGCAGCAACAGCAGTAGTAGTAGTTGTTGTTGCTGCAGTAGATTTAGTAGCAGTAGATTTAGTAGTATTTGTAACAGCAGCATTAGTAGTATCAGTAACCATAGTAGTACAAGTAGTAGTAGTAGATGTAGTAGACATTGTTGTAGTAGTAGATATAGTAGTAGTAATAATAATAGAAGGTATAAGTAGTAATAGAATAGTATAAGTATAATACTACTACTACTAATACAATGACTACTACTGCTGCTGCTGCCATTACTACTTCTACTAATAAAGTGTGTGCATGTTCAGTAGTAGTAATAGTAGTAGTAGCAGTAGTAGTAGTTGTTGTAATACCAGTAGTAGTAGATTTAGTAGTGGTTGCAGCAGTAGTAGTAGCAGTATCAGTGACATTAGTAGTAAAGTAGTAGTAGTAGAAGTAGTAGACATTGTTGTAGTAGTAGATATAGTAGTAGTAATAATAGTAGCAGCAGTAGTAGTACTATTACAATAGAAACAGTAGTGGTAGAGGTAGTAGTAGCAGTAGTAGTAGTGGTAGTGGTAGCAGCAGAAGTAATAATGTCACAATAAAATGCCAGAAAATCATATGTTGCATGGATGGATGTTAGCAAGTTTCCAAGTAGAACTACAAGAAGAAATGGAAGTGAGACAAAACATTTTTGAGCATTAAGTTGTTGACAACAACTCTTAAATCAGACAGAAAAAGTTTTTTTGTATAAAAATTCATATTTTCCTTAATAAGTTTTGTTACAAACACACTTATTTCAGACAGAAAATGCCTCCACATTAAGTTTTTTTTTTTTTTAATGAATTTGAAAAAAAAAATATGAATCCTTAAAAATGAATTTTGAAATTTGTCATCAAATGAGGGTCTGTCAAAAACTCTTCCATTTTCCTTTCAAAAACAT
>JBBIGC010167206.1:3444-15954 GCA_037576955.1 Lepidarchus adonis
CTTTTCTCACTAAAACCTCTACTTCTCTCACTAAAACCTCTGCTTTTCACACTAAAACCTCTACTTTTCTCACTAAAACCTCTGCTTTTCTCACTAAAACCTCTGCTTTTCTCACTAAAACCTCTACTTCTCTCACTAAAACCTCTGCTTTTCCCACTAAAACCTCTACTTTGCTCACTAAAACCTCTGCTTTTCACACTAAAACCTCTGCTTTTCTCACTAAAACCTCTACTTTTCTCACTAAAACCTCTAAATTTCTCACTAAAACCTCTGCTTTTCTCACTAAAACCTCTGCATTTCTCACTATAACCTCTGCTTTTCTCACTAAAACCTCTACTTTTCTCACTAAAACCTCTACTTTTCTCACTAAAACCTCTACATTTCTCACTAAAACCTCTGCTTTTCTCACTAAAACCTCTGCTTTTCTCCCTAAAACCTCAGCTTTTCTCACTAAAACCTCTGCATTTCTCACTATAACCTCTGCTTTACTCACTATAACCTCTGCTTTACTCACTTAAACCTCTACTTTTCTCACTAAAACTTCTACTTCTCTCACTATAACCTCTGTATTGCGTGCGTGCGTGCGTGTGTGTTTTTACATACAATAGCTGGAGGGTAACATTAATACCATCCTGTCTAGAGGACAGTGATATTATCATTCCTGTCTGTTACTTTTACATTACTGCAGGGATTAGAGAGAGAGAGAGAGAGAGAGAGAGAGAGAGGGAGGATTTAGAGTAAAATTAGAAAGGAGAGGGGGAGTGTTAAAGTTAGTAAGGATAGAAGGAGAGAGAGAGTGAGTTAGAGAGAAGAGTGTAATACAGCTGTTCTGGTTCGAGGTTCTGTGTGATCCGGAAGGTGCGGCAGGTGAAGTGAGGAAGAGCTCAGAGCTGTTTATTTGTGTTATTATGTAACTGTGTTTAAACTGATTCACTTCTCTGTCATTAGAGCCATGAGTAGAGGAGAAGTTTCTGAGCTCAGCTCAGTGTGTTCTCTGTTCTCTGAGGTCACTAATGCACACAGAGTGGCCTCAGACAAGAGCACTATATATATATCGCCCCTGCACTGAGGCCTGCTATTAGTGGTGGAAAAATGATGGGCTAATACCATACTGATGTAATCATGGGGGCAGTGCAGTGTGGGTGGGTGTGTGGGTAGGTGGGTTGGCAGGCTGCGTCCCTGACTGTAATAAACCAGAAAAATCTGACCTACAGGACACAAAATTATTAATATTGCATACAAACACTTATATATTGTAAGGATTCCTGTCTTGCATCTGGTATTACGTTTTTCTATGCTTTCTCTGTTCACCTACACCTTGTTTGTAACTCCTCCCCCTTGTCCAGGTGTCATGTATAGTATTTATGCCTTGTGTGTGCCATGCTCGTGGTTGGTTCTCTGTTATATACTGTCTGTCTTTGCTGTTATACCTGCAGTTGAGCTTTACTGTTTATGTGAATTATTCATGGTTCTCTTAGTTCTATGTGCTCGTTATTGTTTTATTATTTTAGCTCAGGAGAGTCGATCATGGAGCCCTGCGTTCCAAAATAAATTCTACCCCACACACAAGACGCTGCAACGTAAAAACGAGTGAACCGCGAGCCACCGAAGACACTACGCTACAGGTAGTGTGAGCCTATCATTCCCACTGTGGCATTTGGCAGTTGATTGACAGTACAGTACAGCCAATCTGAGACCTCGTCTTTTGTATCACAAGGACAATGGTCACTGCGCACACTGCAAAAGTCCAGCTAACTAATCACCTAGTTAGCAGCTTCCAATTTATTTCTCCTAAAGAAAAGGTGTAAAATGAGTGTGGGACCTGGACAAAGTAAGACACTAAAATCAGACTGTTCATTAAAAGTACGACACTGTTTACCCACCAACAATGGAGCTGAGACCATGCAACTCTCGCTGACTTCATTCAGTTTAACTCATCAGTAGGGTAATGGCTAAAATATGAGTGTAAATATATATGTAACATTTTTAAAGCATTTTTATTGTTGGTTGATCATTTTGACTTGGTCATTTAAAAAAAAAAGTTTTAAAACTGTGGGCACCCTCTGTTCTATACTAAATAGTGTTGAATTTTGTTGCCCTTGCAGGTGCTTACAACAATAAATCCCTTTTACACACACACACACACACACACACACACACACACACACACACAGAGAAAATACAATATATATACAATATTCATATAATACATAAGGAATATATTATTATTGCAGGTGATTAAAGAACCCAAAATATCATATTGGTTAATGTTAATTTTTATAAGTCTATCACAAAAAACCACAGCTTCAGAACCAAAGCTTCACTAGTCTGCATAACGGGGTCAAAAAATACAGATTACTATAGATTATGTGGACAAACCAGGAGGATACAGGAAGAATATTTTGACTTAAACGTGGACCTTATCCTGTCTGTGAAACATGGTGGTGGGAGTGTTCTGGTTTGGGCCTGCACAGCTTGCAGTCATTGATGGACCAATGAATTCTGAACCATTTCAGAGATATCTGAAGGAAACTGTTGACGTCTGTCTATGAACTGACTCTCAAGAGACAGTGGGTCATGCAACAAGACAATGATCCAAAAGACACAATCCGTTTGAGCTAAAGAGAGGTTAAAGAAGAATAAAGAGAATGTTCTGGAACTGCCAGGTCAAAGTCCTGACCATAATCCATTTTGATCCATTTGCTTATGTGAGGAAATATTTATAGAACAGTATTCATACGTTGTACCCCCCACCCCTTTAAAAAAAGTAGATATGAACGTAGATATTTTATTAAGTTCTGACGTGTGTGTGTGTGTGTGTGTGTGTGTGTGTGTGTGTGTGTGTGTGTGTGTGTGTGTGTGTGGACAATGACTTCATACTAACACAGATGCTTCACTATGTTTTCCTGTCCGTGTTTACTGGCTCCATCTGTGTTTAAGGCTGAGTATCCATCACACACTCCTGTGTTTGCACTGGTGGAGTTTGTCACCAGCAGGAATCAATTTCTGTCCTTCAAAGTTCTGCTTCTTCCACCTACAACCGTCACTTGAACCTTTCAAGAGAAAAGCAGTGACACTGACATGCAGGTGCGTGTAGTGGGTGTTGCTTGTAGCTCCGCCTTGCTAGTAAGAGACTCTTGCCATCTGCTACTGCACAGTGTACTTTGCTCTTTCTGACCACAGTGTCACACTTTGTTGGATGATCTGGACCACTCTCGACCCAGCAGTGACCCTGTTACACTCCAGATACACTCCACCACCATACACACTACCCTGTCAGTGTCACCGCTGTGCTGAGAATGATACACTGATAGTATGTGGTCAGGGGTGATCCTATGGAAGGTGGGTGTTTCTAATAAAGTGGCCAGTGAGTGGACGCACAAGGTAGGTGTTTCTAATAAAGTGGCCAGTTAGTGGACGCACAAGGTAGGTGTTTCTAATAAAGTGGCCAGTTAGTGGACGCACAAGGTAGGTGTTTCCAATAAAGTGGCTAGTAAGTGGAAGCACAAAGCAAGTGTTTCTGTTAAAGTGGCCGATGAATACTTATATATGGTAGATGTTTCTGATGATGTGGCCAGTGAGCGGCACAGTGTTGGTGTTTCAGATAAATTGGCCAAGAAATGCTGTTAAGTAGGTGTTTCCAATAAAATGGCCAACAAGTATAGCTACGGGGTTGGTGTTTATAGAAAAGGTGAAATGGGTTTAAGCTGAAATGGAAACTGTAATGGGAAGCCAGTGCCTCTCCCCATCTCAGGTTGAATAAAAATAAATGCCCTTGGAGAACCACAGCAGGGGTGCATGACTAATTAGTTTAGATGATTTGTGGTGACAGGAAGTGCACGATGTGACGCAGATACAGGATTTAGCAGAATGGAGCATTTGGCATTGCCACAGATTCTACAGCATGCACGTAAATCTAGAGAATATTATTTTTACAATAATTAAATACAGTGGCGGTGAATGGAACCAGGTGTGACATCTCCTACACCAACAGAGCCATTGTATCTCCTCTTCATCCCCAATGAAGTTCCTCGGGCCTCTGAGTGTGTCCATGGAATGGTCACCTTCAATGAGTGTAGTTTCAGGACCAAAACCTTCACTCTGAGGCATCAGGCGGAATCTTCCTCACCATCTCATGGAAGAACTTTCTGTGAAGGAGCTTTTAGAGGAACCAGACGTCTGGTTCCATTCGCCACCATTGTTTCACAGCTCTGAATTGGTAATTGAGAAATTGATAGGTTTTCTCTTCTGAACAAACAACAGTTTGTTAAAAGTTTTTGTTTTCCTAAGTCTTCCTAAAGTTCTGTGTCAGAAGTTCAGAACCTTCTGCAAACACTGAATGAATGACTTTGCAACAGCTTGCACCGCACGGAGGCCATTGATATTCATCGCATCAGCATTAATGCAGAAAGGTCAGTCGAGCGGCCGGAGTTCGCTCTGCCTGCTTCACTCTCAAACTTTTCAGCAAACAGCTCGATCCTGCTGAGCTCCAGATGGAGCCTGGACAGCCGGCGTGTCCGAGCTACAGCAGTACTGACCTCAGAGGGTTGTTGGTGTTGAAAAAGTTGGACAGGAAAAGAGAGGGAATGGCATTTTTACACTCACTCATTTTTCCTGCATGTGAACTTCAAGAACTGACTGTTCATTTGTTGTAATTGCTCATAGATTTGCTGATGTGGTTTCTGACCTAGAAATGGACCATTGATGAAGATAATTAACACAAGTGGTCATGGCCTTCTTAAGCCTTCTTAAACAAATAGTCGGAATGAATCAGACAGCTGTTTCAGACAAACTCCAGATCTGCAAGTCTGATCTTGGATCAAATTCAACCATATTTATGACACAAAAACCTTGTCTAGATCAGGGCTCCTGCTCCTGAGACTTGATTGTGGCGGCTACATTCAGCTTCATGCTGGAGGTCACTTTATGTTTACAGCTCACAGTAAGTCATACTGTGTCCCAAACCACACCCACAAGTCTGCTCCACCTTCATGAAGAGCTGGATGTTTATAGCTCACTGTAAGTCATTCTGTGTCCCAAACCACACCCACAAGTCTCCACCTTCATGAAGAGCTGGATGTTTATAGCTCACAGTAAGTCATTCTGTGTCCCAAACCACACCCACAAGTCTCCACCTTCATGAAGAGCTGGATGTTTATAGCTCACAGTAAGTCATTTTGTGTCCCAAACCACTCCAACAAGTCTGCTTCACCTTCATGAAGAGCTGGATGTTTATAGCTCACAGTAATTCATTCTGTGTCCCAAACCACACCCACAAGTCTCCACCTTCACGAAGAGCTGGATGTTTATAGCTCACTGTATGACATACTGTGTCCTAAACCACACCCACAAGTCTGCTCCACCTTCATGAAGAGCTGCATGTTTATAGCTCACTGTAAGTCATACTGTGTCCTAAACCACACCCACAAGTCTCCACCTTCATGAAGAGCTGGAGGTTTATAGCTCACTAAGTCATACTGTATCCTAAACCACACCCACACTCTCTTACCCCTGTACTACCATAACAATGCAAATTTACTACTTGTGAGACCAATAAAGGATTATCTTATCTTAACTAAACCACATCTACAAGTCTGCTCCACCTTCATGAAGAGCTGGATGTTTATAGGTCACTGGACTTAACAACCAAATCTGGGGAAGTGCTTTAAACCATTAATATTAACACTGTGTTCTTTCATTGTGGGTCAGGTTTTTGTTCAACCTATCCCTTTAATAATAATAATAATAATAATAATATTAATAATAACAACAACAACAATAATAATTATAATTATAATAATAATAGAGACATTTATGTAACTGCACTATACAGTTTCTAAACTACTCATGTTACTAGGAATGAGATCTTGCCTCCAGATGCTTGTTCCGTAAGACACGGATGGTTTACTCTGAGCTTGTCATGGCTCACGCTTAACATATGTGGAGATTTCCTTCTGACGCATGTGGAAGAGCAGACATATGCAGGGGATTTGAAACATCTGCAGCACACACACTTAAATAGTAAATACACTGAACACCTAGCATGCTTGTTAGTGACCACTCTTTGCTGTCCAGGCCTTGTACAGCCTTGTCCAAACACTCTGACCCTTCATGTGCACCATCAAACTTCTCTTATATTGGGCTGACAGACTAACTAAATAATTAATCACAATACTTGGTATAAATTTGTACAAATTTGAGACTATCTAGTTATTTTATCACAGTGAATGGGCTATATCAGGCAGCATGTTTTCATTTGTTCATCGTATCGAATCCAGGCAGGAAGAGGTCAGATCGGCGAATTGATTTCAGAGATTTTATTAGACAGATAGAAAAATTACAGTTACAAGTTAAAAGTTTTTGTGGAAAGGCAAAAATTTTCCTGTTTGAATGGGATCCCAGAGAAAGTTAGCCAGAGGAAGAGACAGATGTTAGAGAGATAGAAACGAAGAGAGATGTCCAGATGGATTTTATGTCTGAACACACCTGGTTGGTGTGTGTCTGAGACTTTAAGGAGATTAGATGAATGGGTGTGTAATTGGCTTGTCGATCGGTGTGTCAATGGGTGTGTTATGAATGTGTCGATGGGTGTGTTATGGGTGTATCAATGGGTGTGTTATGAATGTGTCGATGGGTGTGTTATGGGTGTATCAATGGGTGTGTTATGGGTGTGTAATTGGCGTGTCGATGGGTGTGCCAATGGGTGTGTTATGAGTGTGTCTATGGGTGTGTTATGAGTGTGTCGATGGGTGTGTTATGGGTGTGTCAATAGGTGTGTTATAGGCGTGTTGATGGGTGTGTTATGGGCGTGTCAATGGGTGTGTTCAGAGCTGTGTGACATGACTTACTCTGACGAATGTGAATATTTGTTGATGTGTTTTGTTTCATGCATGCTTCTGTTGTGTGTATGTGTGTGTGTGTGTGTTTTTGTGTGTGTGAGCATGAATAATGTGTGTTTATGTTCAAAAGCGCCTTGTGTCCTTGATGGGGGAATGAACCGTTTTGTTTATGATAAGTGGAGCTGAACTGTGTTGCAGACTTTGCCAAAAGGCTTTAGAACTTAGGGCCTATAGTGATTCAAATGTGTCCAGTTCTGTGACCCCAAACTTACCAGTTCTGTGACCCCGGAAACAACAAAGTGAACCGTCAGTTCTTGAAGTTGATGTGCTGGAAGCAGGAGTGTATGGTACTGAGGGTCTTGCTGTGATGGCTAGAGCATCTCCAGAACAGTAGGTCTTGTGGAGAGTTTCAGGTCTGTACCTACCTGAAGGGTCCAAAGAAGGACAACTGGGTCATGGGCACCCAAGGTTTACTGATGCATGTGGGGATTGTGGTCTGATGAGCTCCAGTTACAAAATGTTAATGCTGCTCTGATAGAAATGGGTCCAACACACAGTGAACCACAGTCAGAGCTTTTTCAGCTGCATGAGGGACCCGCTCAATATTAGGCAGGTGGTCTTAATATTATGGCTGATCATGAGGGACCTACTCATTATTAGGCAGGTGGTATTAATTTTATGGCTTATCAAGGTCCCAGAGTCTGGAGAAAAAGTGGAGAAGCACAGAATCCATGTTGTGAATCCGGTCTCATTTCTGTTTAAAATCTCCTTTTTTATTGGTCTATTCTAATTTTCTGAGACAGTGAATTTCGGGTTTTCTTATCTGTAATCACAATTTCAAGAAATAAAGGTTTGACACATTTTACTCTATGTGAAATGAATCTATATAATATACGGATTTCACTTTCTGAATTTTTTTTTTAATGTACCTGTACGCGTCATATCAGCCCAAACATTAAAACTGCCTGTTTAATATTATGGCATGGATTCCACAAGACCTCTGAAGGTGTGCTGTGGGATCTAGCACCAAGCAGCAGATCCTGTAGGTTTGGACAGGCTTAGTTTGTCTAGGCCCACAGCTCTTTGTCATGTAGACAAAAGGGAAAATAGAGATAAGGCTTTGTTCTGTCATTTGAATCATAATGCAATGTGGACTGAACATAACGCAAAAAGTCAATAGCTCCAGAATGTCTATCAGTTAAAGCAGATGATTAGCTCAGAGAAGGACTAAAGGCCTGCTGGTGTCAGCTGAAGGGGAGGGAGGGGGCGGTGGTGCTCTAATTGTTCATTAATGAAGTCGCTGCAGGTTTCCTGGGTTGAACGGGGGCCGTTTGCCCTGCTTTGCATGATAAAGGTTAGCCAAACACTGTAGAATCCTTGAAGATAAGTCAGCCTTGCGGGGAATGGAGCCTTCTTCTTCACACAGCAGTGCCAGTTCAATAGGCTTGATGGATGGTTATTGATCACACATCTTCTGTTTTGTTTGAGCTGCCTTTCTTCTGTTAGCTTAGCCCTGCTAATGCTATATTCGGCCTTGGCTAATATTGGTAGTGCGCTAAGTGACTTTCATAAGGCCTTCGATCTTTTGGTCACAGTCTGGCTGAGACTAAGGCTGAAAAACCGACATTAAAACCAATGAGTCATGTTTTTGGGAGGAATTCGATTTCTTCCTGGGGCTGGTAGAGCCATACATCTCAACACAAGGCAACAAGATGAGGCTTCCCATATCACGTAGAGAGGGTTTCGAAAAAAAGCCTGTGGTTTTTGGCGACAAGAGTTTTAGTAGTAATATGTAGTAATGGTGTTTGTTACTGTAAGTTTAATATGTACATTTATTTATTCGTTTAGGTGCAGGAGAAACAGCCAGCATGGCAGCAGTGAGAGTACAACCCCACAGTCTCTGTCAGGGCATAGAGAAAGCTTCAGAGAGGCTACAGGTCCTCGAATTATGACAGGATTCCTCAGCGTGCAACGTAAATCGAAATCCCCTACATAAGCGCCAACGTGATTCAAATGGAGCACAAACACAGTAAAGTAATGGCGTAAACAATTACTGACTTTATTCCTGTGATGTCGGTAGGTATTTCGCCCACTTTCTGAGCGTTTTATTTGATTTACTTTCACTTTCAACTCGTGCATTTAACAAAGCAGCAGAGGATTTATTGAACAGCACTGTGCTTTATTAACAGTCTACAAAATGCATGAACGAGCAGCATGCATACTGTATAGCTAACACTAGTTTCACGTGTGGTTGTCTCATATTACAGTAAAGCATTTAGGAAACGTTGTTTCAGATAGAAATGCTCTGTTTAATGGCTTCAACATACTCAGTGGATGAAACTAAGGGGCAATGGTGGCCTAGTGGTTAGGACTTTGCCCCTGGGATTCGCAGGTTCAAGTCCAAGCCTGGGGCACCACTGAGGTACCCTTGAGCAAGGTACCGTCCCCCTTCACTGCTCCCTGGGCGCTGTTGATAGCTCCACTGCTCCACATGTGCACGTGTGATGGGTTAAATGCAGAAGACAAATTTCATTGTGGTGTTCACAATGATCGGAAATCACTTAATCACTCACTTAAGTACCACCCCAGCAGTAAACATATTGGAAAAGTGAACACTGAAAGTGCCTTAGCACAGTGCACTATTAACCCCCCATCTCACCCACCAGTCCACATGTACTCTTATTCAACACTAACGGTGAATAAAACATAAACAACTCAGCAATAAAATTTCTCTTTCCCCCCCCTTCACGTACACACACACACACACACACACAGTCTGCACATAGCTCCCATATTACCGTTACTGCATTTGACTACCATATATTACAGTATTAAGTCGTGTGCAGTAAGTCGGGTTGTAAGTGGAGCACTGCCTGTATTTCGTTTTACCAGCTGGCAGTGTATCTCGGTAGGAGAAGCACATATAGATTTAGACTATTTTTGCAAAGTCAAATAAACATTATCATAGTGAATATGTTGTTGTGTTATTGATTTAATACCATAGGAATAAAACTGACACAAGATAAACATTGATAAAAATTTTGTTTGGCCAATCACTATACTGACGTAAACCATGATGTGAAAGACGTTTCCCACCTCTTTGCCAATCATGTACTATTTCTCCTGATATCTGGCATGCTAGGTATCCATGCTAGGTACCCAGACAACTTTGTGATCACCACGCACAACGACTTCTCAGATTAACTTCTATAGTGGCCTCCAAATAAGGCTTTTGTCTGCGATATTCAAGGCAACTCTGCGACTGTAGTGGGAACTTGGCTCAACCCATTAGCTGCCCCCGGGTGCTGGTGTGCAGCCCTTTGCTTTTGCCCCTAATGTGCATGATCATGCCATAGTTACAGAACCCACATCACTTCTACTTTTTCAGGTCACTGTTGCCTTTTGCTGGTCTGTCCTGCACAACATTTTGCAGTTTGGCTGCTTATTAGCATGCTAGTTAGCCTGCAAGCATAAATCCATCTGTACAAGAGCTCAGGTGACAGTTTGGACCACATTTTGTCTGTTTTTACAGTAACAAGGACAAATGAAGCTTGTAAAATGCATTCGGATGTACACCAATTGGCCATAACATTAAGACCACCTGCCTAATATTGTGTGGCACCCCCTCATTAACAGCCATAACATTAAGCTCACCTGCCTAATACTGAGTAGGTCCCCCTCATGGTTAGTCATAATGTTAAGACCATGTGCCTAATATTGAGCAAGTAACCCTCATGTTCAACCATAGCATTAACATGCCCCTTGTATTGCTGAAACAGCTCAGGCTATGGTCCAGTGTGTATTCTCATGCCTTTTTATCAGAACCAGTAATATTTTGTACAACAGTAGCTGCTTTTGGCATCACACCATACTCTCCACATACATCAGTGAGCCTTGGCTGCCCATGATCCAGTTGTCCTTGCTTGGATCACTTTTGGTAGGTACTAACTACTGCAGACCTGGAACACTCCACAAGACCTGCTATTCAGGAGATGCTCTAGCCATCACAATAAAACCCTCAGATCTATACACTCCTGCTTCCATCATATCAGCTTTTTTATCTTGTGCTTTCTTTTTACCTGCTTTACTACCTCTGCCATCTACTGTTCACTTGTCTCTGTCGTGTAAGCTGTTGTTGGCAAAGGAGGGGTTTTCATGTGCATGACAGCATGTATGGGGAGGGGGCAGCATGTGCACAAGCAGTGACTGACAAGCTGTCAGACAGATCTTTGAGTTCTGATTGATCAATTTATTTGACTATTACCACTAGATGGAGCTGGGAGAGCCAGATATGTCTCATGTCTTATTACAGTCAGGAGAATGTGGTGGTTTAGGCAGAAATGGGGAGGCTAGTTGAGTCATGCCTTAGCGTACAAGGTATTGTCCACATCTATGATGGATGGCCTGTCTTCTGTTCTGGCTACCCTTTTTCATCCCTTACTCTTTCTCTCCCTTTCTTTAATCTCGCCGACCGTAGCTGTAATTGGCTCGACCGCTGTTTGTGAATGTTCCACAGCGATGGAATATATGCTACATGCTGACTAATGTTGCTGGGATGACGAGAACAGATAGAGAGGGAGAATTTAGGCTTTAGTGTGCAATAAGGTTTTTACACAACTTTATGACTGGGCTGTAGAAAGCGTTCCTATTGTTCGCCTTTTCAGGGAACCATTAAACGAAGGGTTTATAGAGCAGGAACGCTGACTTTAAAGAGCCGCGCAAACACTGGCCTTTTGTCTGCTAAAGCAAGAGCAGACAATCTTCTGTCTCTCTTGCTAACGTTGTCTAACGAGTTCATGGCCACACACACACACACACACAGACCAGGCTCGGCTTTTGTTAGCTCAATTATGGTCCCATGTGTTTTCGCCGTATGCGTTTGAAGTCCGTTTACTGCATTTGAGAAGATGAAAAATGTTGGATGTTTCTCTCCTGACGCACATTAATATCTGAGCTGGCAGGAGTGGGCCTAACAGACAAGCACATTGTGAAGTGATGTTCCTGCTTTTTCCACAACCAGCAGGGTGGGAGCGAAGGAGAATTGAGCAGGAATATACCCTCCCTGGCCATTTTATCAGAAACCTCTCTCTCACAGCTCCACATGCACAGTTATGAGACAGTAGCTTGTTGGTAGACACACAGTTTGTGTAGACCGGGGTCCAGGAGGACCAGCGTCGTTCTCCTCAGCTGGCAATGACCAGAAGAGCTTCTGACCACTGTATCTTTTAAAGTGCAAGCATGGAATGAAAAATGTTCTCTGGAAGTCTGAGTAAAGGACAAAATGTAACGCTCACACTGCAGCCTCATCAGTGCTTCTTCAGTTCCTTCAGCTGGTGACCAAGGCACGTGTTTAGCCCTGGGGCGTCCAGCTCTGGTCCTGTAGGGCTGTTGTCCAGCACAGTTTGGTGATTTCTCCACTCAAACACAACAGACCTATTATCTCCCTTTGTCATCTTCTTATATTATTCCATTGTGTGTGTGTGTGTGTGTGTTCCTGCACCTGTGAGTGAAATAACTCCAAGAACAAAGGGAGATGGGAAGAAAGAAACTTTTCCCTTATTGTGTTCCAGTTCTTGTGTGTGTGTGTGTGTGTGTGTGTGTGTGTGTGTGTGTGTTTCCTGAGGCCCCTGTGTCTTCTCTCACTCTTTTCTTTTCCTCCTCATTTGCCCTG
>JBBIGC010167263.1:0-13116 GCA_037576955.1 Lepidarchus adonis
TTATAGCTGGTATAAAGCTGGTATTATAGCTGGTATTATAGCTATTATAAAGCTGGTATAAAGCTGGTATTATAGCTGGTATAAAGCTGGTATTATAGCTGGTATTATAGCTATTATAAAGCTGGTATAAAGCTGGTATTATAGCTGGTATAAAGCTGGTATTATAGCTGGTATTATAGCTATTATAAAGCTGGTATAAAGCTGGTATTATAGCTATTATAAAGCTGGTATAAAGTTGGTATTATAGCTGGTATAAGGCTGGTATTATAGCTGGTATAAAGCTGGTATTATAGCTGGTATAAGGCTGGTATTATAGCTGGTATAAAGCTGGTATTATAGCTGGTATAAGGCTGGTATTATAGCTGGTAAAAACTGGTATTATAGCTGAAATAAAGCTGGTATTATATCTGGTATAAAGGTGGCATTATAGCTGGTATTAAACTGATATTATATATCTTATATATCTGGCTTATATAATACTGGTGTTATAGCTGATATAAAGCTGGTATTATAGCACAATGCCTATTTATTTGCAAACTATAATACATTGTAAAAATACATAAAATACACAGATCAGTCTTACCATTAAAACCACCTGCTCAATACTGTGTAGATTCCCTTTATGTTGCCAAAATAGCTCTGACTGTGGTGCATTGTATGGCACCTTTCTTTCAGAGCCACAATTACCATTTTGCACTACAATAGCATTTTGGGATCGGACCAGATGGGTTACATGGATAAGTGCACTATCAGCACGCATGGCCCTGTTCACCAGTTCTTACTTGATCACATTTGGTAGGTTCTAACTAATGCATAGTGGAAACACCCTAAAAGACAATTCATTTTGAAATGAAAAAATTAACTTGACTGAGCATGAGTAAACTTCTGCATATGACTCCATACAGCCAAAACAGTATGACAACAGACAGATGAAGTGAATGCCACTGAATAATTATTACAATGCCACCTGTTGGAGGTGGGATATACAGTGAAGGAAATAATTATTTGGCCCCTCACTGAATTTGCAGGTTTGCTTACTGACAAAGAAATTAACATTTTTATGGTAGGTTTATTTTAACAGTAAGAGATAGAATATCAAAAAGAAAATCCAGAAAATCACATTATATAAAAGATAGAAATTGATTTGCATTTCATTGAGTGAAATAGGTATTTGATCCACTACCAACCATTAAGAATTATGGCTCCCACAGGCCGTTAGATTCTCCTAATTTCAACTCATTACCAACATTAAAGACACTTGTCTCAACTAGTCACCTGTATAAAAGTCAGACGCCAACCTTTCCACCATGGGCAAGACCAAAGAGATGTCTAAAAGTGTCAGGCACAACACTGTAGCCCTGCACAAGGCTGGAATGGGCAACACCACAAAAACCACAAACAAGAAACTGTGTGAGAAGTCGACAACTGTTGGTGCAATTTTCCAAAAATGGAAGAAACACAAAATGACCATCAATCAATCTTGGTCTGGGGCTCCATGCAAGATCTCACCTCGTGGAGTGAGGGTGATCATGGGAAAGGTGAGAGATCGGCCTAGAACTACACAAGAGGAGCTTATTAATAATCTCAAGGCAGCTGGGATCACAGTCACCAAGAAAACCATTTGTAACACACTACGCCATACTGGATTAAAATCCTGCAGTGCCCGCAAAGTAGGAGAGTGCTTGGCATAAGGTTCCCCAAAAATCAAGCACTTTGGCCTCAAATGAAATTGCCTTGTTTAGAGGAAGGCAAATGTTGACTATGACCCCAAGAACACCATCATCACTGTCAAGCATGGATGAAAAAACATCATGCTTTGAGGGATAACTTCACCGCATTGATGTGAGAATGGGCGGAGCCACATACTGTAAGAATGGCAACCTCCTTCCCTCTGCCAGGACACTGAAAATGGGTCTACAGTGACCCAAAGCATACAGCGAAGGCAACAAAGCAGTGGCTTTGAATAAGAGTATTAAGATCATGGAGTGGCCTAGCCAGTCTCCGGACCTTAATCCCATAGAAAACCTGAGGAAGAAGCTCTAAATTATTTAAAGCTGAGCTGTAAAGAAGACAAACCTGTGCACAAACCTGGTCATTAACTATAAGAAACGTCTCAACTCTTTGCTGCCAACATGTGTTTTCCTTTCAAGTTATAAATCTTGTTTTGCCAGGGGAGCAAATGCTTATTTCACTAAATAAAATGCAAATCAATGTATATATTTTATATAATATGATTTTCTGGATTTTCTTTTTTATATTCTATCTCTCACTGTAAAAATAAACCTTCCACTAAAATTATTGAAACTGTTCATTTCTTTGTCGGTGGTCAAACTTACAAAATCAGCAAGCGGTCAAATAATTTCTTCCTCCACTGTAGCCAGCAAACCAGTTCTTAAAACTGATAAAAGCATGAAATGTAAGTTAGTATCTACTAAAAGTGATCCAAGGAGGAAAACAGGTGAATCAGCAGCAGGGTCTAATGCATATGAGTTCTGAAAGCAATCCAGTGTGTTTTGATCCAGAGGAATCATGTTACTCAAACTACACCACACTCAGAATGGTTTTGGCTGCATTAGACAGGTGGTGTTAATGTTGTGGCTGATCAGTGTACAGTCTATCCAGATTCAAAATTTCTCCTATATCTGAAAATGCATTCCAAAAACCATAGCCTTGTGAAAATGTCTGCTTAATTACATTTTAATAAGAAAAGTAAAAGTTAAAAAGTTTGCAATTGTATGTTCTCCATCTGTCTAGATGGGTTTGTAAGAGGATCTCCAGTTTCCATCCTATCCTTCTGGTTCCATAACAAGTGTTAAGAGAATTGAGAGAACAACCAGGGGAACCTTTATCCTTAAAAATACACACTATAATAAGATGCTATGATCATTTACAGTTCATTTAGATAAATTATAGGAGGCTATTAAGTAGTTGTAGATACGCCCAAAGAGAATAACAGTGTTGGAAAACATAGAAAAAAAGTTATTATAAAATTAATATTAAGAATCCCTCATGTTAGAAGAAATGATGGTGGAAAGCAGGATAGTATTATAAATAAATTACAGAAAATATTATATGTGAACAAACCATTTAACTTCAGTTATTCCCCAAAATTAAATTGTATAAACAGAGCTTAACATATCTCAGTCTCAATCTGCATACATTATTTCAGATTAAAATAGCAACAATTATTAATATGACCATTCCAAATTTGAACAGTAGCGTATGCTGGTGGGCTGCCAATTACAAGGAAAGAAAAGGAATTATTGTGTCTCTCAGGTGGGAGATAACGGCATTGCTGTGGGATTCTTTTTTTTCTGTCACTCTTTAAGCAAGCTTCTCTTTTTCACCTTATTTTTTTTCACTCCTCCTTTCTTTATCCCACAAGTATAAAAGGCTGTCACCGGACGGGAAACATACAGGTTTAAAGATGCGACAGGCTTTTAATGGTCATGGTATTCAGAGTCATGTGACGTGTGAATGAAGTGACAGTGTATTCACTGCTGCTGTCGTTGCGAGGGGACGCTCGAGGCCTAATTCCATCAAGCTGAGATTAAATCTCTGAATGAGCTCCAAAGAAAGCTTCATGCAAGGGCCTCAGACAATACTGACGGAGCGAATTCAGATTCATTGATCGTGAAAATACTTGGAATGAAATGTTGCTGTTATAATGTTGAACATTTAGTGCTATTACTCTTAGTTTGCTGCACTATTTAAATGTGATTACATACTGTACAGTACTATGCAAAGTCTTGGGCAATTGGGCAAATTGTTTGTTCCAATCTCTCAGCAAAATTTGTCTTTCAGCAGCAAGAACATGAGTTTTCACTGAAATAAATGTAAAAAAATTTGTAACAAATTTGTTTTGTGAATAAAATGTAGTTCATATGTTTTGGGAGCTGTTCAGACTGTGCAGGTTTGGTGATTCCCCCTCAATGCCTCCAGCTACTGCATGAATGTGTGAAACTACCTCAGAAAAAGCACTTGACACCATTGATAAACATGTACTGTTCAATGCATAAAAAAATATACAATAAAATACCAGCTGCCTCTTATACAGTTCTGAGGGGCCTATGACTTTTCCACAGTACTGTATATCACAATATCGTCCAAATGGATTGTGGTAAACTTCTGTTTAAATGGGGCTTGACGGTAGTGGTTGCTCATGTTAGGGACTAATGATACTGTGGACAGTTGTATTCATATTCAAAATGTGTTCTGCACAAACTGTGTTAGCTTTCCTGTCTTTTCCCTATAGTCAGGAGGTACATGGAAGATGAGAAAACGTGTGTGCAAAAATTGAAACCATTTTT
The DNA here is from genome assembly GCA_037576955.1 of Lepidarchus adonis. Taxonomy (NCBI): domain Eukaryota; kingdom Metazoa; phylum Chordata; class Actinopteri; order Characiformes; family Lepidarchidae; genus Lepidarchus; species Lepidarchus adonis. The sequence continues at coordinate 4,311 of JBBIGC010167263.1, forward strand.
ATACAGCATCTAACCGCTAGCCGCTCTGGTAGCCAATTCAGGATGATTTTCCGAAACCTTTTGCTAATCCGCTGTAATCAGCGGCAGAAACGATGTAAATTACAGTCATAAACACTGTTTTAAAGAAACATTTCCTGACTTCTTAACACTTCTTTCTCGCTTGCCAAACAAACTATCAAACACACGCACTATAAACTCACTTTTCATTTCTAGTACTTCATTACCCATAGTGCATTGCACTTTCTCTTAAAGTGCTCACTCTACAGTTTACCAAAACAGTGACATGGATTTAAAGGATATAATAGAATAGGATTCTGTCAATCTGTCAATTGTAATACGTTCATTGAAATCAAGGCAAAACGTTAAAATATACAATTTAAAGCATTTTTAACATAAGAATTTCACGTTTCCTTCTGAGCTTGTTAAACTTTTAAAAGTAAATTAGCAGTATAATGGTTGGCATGGACATTATCCACTTTCCAATGTCCTAGTCATTCAATAGCACATCCACAGCTTGATTAATATAGAACTGGATGCTGTGGAGCAGCTACAAGAGCCAAAAGTTCCTGCACCCAAAGACCCAAGGGTCAATGACAGTGATGTAAAACACCATGTGTTGGAACCATATTCACTAGTGTGCTGGATCCAACATCAGTACCTGACCTGACCTCTGATGGACAAAACAATCAAAACCTCACAGCAATGTTTCAGGATCTAGTGTAAAGCTTTCCCAGGAACGCTGCTGAAGAAAAGAAGCTTTTAATGTGTATTGTAGGTTAATCTGTAAATATAAGGGGGTCGCATTGAGTAAATTAATCCTCCAGTCCAGTTCCTCGTATCCGAGCACTGAGCACTCGTGCTTTCTATTTCCTCTTATATTTTTGGGGGGTTTAGCTGTATCAGGTGTGCACACATCTGTAATATCTGTAATTGCCTTCTAGCCACCAGCAAGCAGGATGTGAAATTAATTTGGTGCCAGCTTTTCTTTTTTCTTTTTTCCCCCTTTTTTGTTAAAAAAAAACCCGCCTAGACATCAAGAGCGTTAAACCATTTCAGCTATCTGTGCATCACATTATTAGGTCAATTAATTGAGATGCTTTAATCATTAATTCATGAGAAGCCAAACAGAAACATCTCAGCTGAACTTGTGAACTCGCTCTTTTCTCTCCGCAGAGTTTTCCCATCAAATAAGCGGGGGAGGGGATTGGGGATTTTATTGAATATTCCTCATACTCATGTACTGTATGTTCTCCTCGACCGGATCCGAGATGTTTTTTGAGTTGCTTAAAAGTGGGCCATTGTTTCGTAATCTTTTTTATCTCCAATGTGTCTGACCATGCATTTGTCATTCCTTTCACTGTCTTCAGTTGTTTTTTTTTATCATCCTCTTTTTTGGTTGCTGTTCTCAATAGCAGAGGAAGTATAAAGACCAAGTGTAAGAAGTGTAACAAAGGGAAAAATTCACGAATGCTCCCACTTGTTGGCTGTGAATTTTGAATCAAACAATAATGTCGAGATCTTTTTGATAAACCAATTCCTTTCATCCATAATAGTTCGGTGGAATAAAGTGAGGCCGAGTGGAAATGCAGCATCCCGCTTTCAAAGGACTTTTTTTTAAATACATGAACAGTGCAAAATGTCCTCAGAATAAGGTTGGGATGAAATTGCCAGAAATTTGCAATTTTCAATGTGCATTTCACACTCTCCAGGTTTTTTTTTTTTTTTTTTTTTTGCAATTTCCCTTTGTTGTCGTGACTAAATTGTTTGGGGTGGCAATGAAGTGACAAGTGTTTCTCTTAAGCTCTCTTAACTCTATAGGCCCATATTCAGACCTAACCTCAAATGTCTCACTCTCGAACCTGCACATTAGCTTCATTAGGTAAAGCATGTGCATGTGATGTGTAAGATTACTTTAAGTGATGCACCAACTTGCTTCAAACCTCATTTCAACAGGAATAAAAAAAAAACTGTCAGAAAAACATTCAGGAGCCACTAGTCGCAACATGTATTGTTGATTTTGGAAGTGATAATAAATGTGGATCTTCTACAGAGGCTCCTTAACAATGGAAAGGATGTTAGATTGATTCCCAGCGCTGTAGAGAGCCCTTAGAGTGTGATATCTAAAAGTGAATATTATATAATATTGGAAGCTCAATATAATATTCTTTCTTATGGTCCAACATTATAAGTGGCGCCTGGATCTTCTACAGAGAACGTACTTTTACTCTTGGTTCTTTCATCGTCTTGACGAAAGCTCAAAGGTGATTATGCTTTTGCCGAAGCTGTTCTGAGAATCTTGGGCTACCACTTAGCATCAGATCGGCAGCTTTTACACTGGAATTTAAAATCTAGCTTTTCTATAATTGTTATTTCTTCCTGCTCTATGTTTTACCATTTCCTGTCTGATTTCTAAAGCATTTTGGACATATGGATATTAATGCGCTCTATAAAAAAACTAATTTTCATGTTTTTTTTAATGAAATTACTATTTATTTGACTAATTGAAAATATTGGTGGAAAAGCATAACATCAAATAGGATTGTGCAAAATCTATGACACATTTTTATTTTCATTTTTTATTAAGAAAATATATTGCACACAAACTTTGCAGAATAATGCTATGTTTATTTTGCTGTAACTGACTTTTTAAAATCACTTTTATTAATCAGAAATTTTAATTGAGTTAATATTTTGGATTTAATTTATGAATTTAGTTGACTTTAGTGAAAATCTGTTTAGCTGCTTTTCAAAAAGTATTTTTACAAAGTATCATTTTTCATTTGAATTAAAATGCTACTGAAGAGCAAGTGCAATAGCAGTTCTTATTTTATTTCAGTATTTTCTCTCGTTAATGAGCTGATGGGTTGAATCCGATAGCAAACAGGGAGATACTATGGGACCAGAGCTTACTCAAAAAGCTGCACATGTATTTTTCATATTGCTGAGCGTATGCACAGAACTGGTCAATACACAACTCACATCTCTCTCTATACTGGATATTTACATTGAGGTTTATCTGTTTGACTCACTCACTGTGTGTTGTCTCCCCAGATTACTTTCCCTTGTGCGCTTTTACCGCCTACATTTTGTTTAACCTGTAATCCTTCAATCATTAATACAAATTTTCATCTGTTCTGCTCTCTGGACTGTCAGTCTTCACATTTTTCAGCATCGGTCTGGACTTCACTGTTACAGATAATATTACACTTATGTTAATGCTGCTCTGCACCTTTTGCACAACCCACCCATAGTTTTTATCTTGTAGTTTGTGTTTTGTTAAGTGTCTGTTTGTAGTTTGTATTTATTCCCCTCATTTTGTTTTTTTTCTCTTATTTTATTATATATATTTTTTCCTCCTTCTCTCTCTTCTCACCTCCCCTGTGTGCGCATATTGTATTTCGCCTGCAATAAGGCATTCAGGTAAGAATTTTATTGTACATGTACCTGTACATTGTGCACATGACAATAAATCTCTTGAATCTTAAATCTTTATAAGTTGTGTGCCCTGCTGAGGCTGCTGGGTAGCACAGTGATAACTCTATAATATATCTACATACATTACCTGATATAACTTTTGTTTCTTTGAACGTAACCACATGAACAACACGAGAGCGCGATAATTTACATAATTAGCCTCAATTTGGTGTGATCTGAATAAACTAAGGACTTGTTACTCAATCAGACTATGAAGCTACTTTATTTAACTGTGCAGAACCACATGGCAACATTTTTTAGAAATTTTACATTTTATTTTTTGAGTTGGGTTAGTAAACTCTGAGTTAAAACTGCCAGCTAATTATTATTAGAAGCTGCAGAATTATTTTGTGATTCATCTTAAGGCTTATTATCCAGTAACTATAAATAACATGGTAATAACATTAAAGAATATTTTTTCAGTTCAAAATCTGACATTTTTCTTGCCCAATTATAACATTCTTAGTATTTTGTCATTTCTATTTTTTGAATATTTTTTTGCAACTCAGTGTCCTTGAGTGATTTTTTTGTTATACTCATATCTGCTTCTATCTCTGTTTCTCTCCGTCTCTCTCCCTGGGCTCGCTCGAACTCCTCACGCTTTATTGAGCTGAGTTGTGTGTGCAAACAGGCACGCGATGTGTGAGATCACTTTAACATGGCCCACTGGAAGATCCCGTGACAGCGGCTGCTCTCTCGAACACGCAAACCTCTCTGGCTGTCTCTCTCTAAGAGCAGGAGACGGAGGACAAAATCGCGTCCCATCCACTCGCTCTGACCCCATAAAGGAGCAGAGTAAGACGGACTGTTGAGAAGTGCAGTCTGAAAACAAGGTGTAAAATATGGCCCTTTATAACCACAGGTGTGTAAGATGAAATGGCTCCTAATGGTAATGCATAAGACCATCTCTGTGGACTACACCTGTTGAAATGCGCATTTGCATCATTCTATTTGCGGCCTCTACAAATGGTCCTTCAGTTCAGCCTGAGAATGTACTGCTGCTTTAAAAACTGTGGATAAAATAATTCAAAGTAAAATAATTCATTAAATAATCAAAATCACTTTTCATCAATTTCTGCTCAACTTTTAACAGTTTATGCACAAGTCATATGTAGTGTTCATTGGTGTACTGATATTATTTGATATATTCATATTTAGTGTATCTGTAGTAGTGTATTTATAAAATCGTTCTCATATATTTAGATAGATTTATCTCTATTTTGGAAATTCTGTTTCATTTCCTTCCATTTTACTCTTATTAATTGCTTTGCTACTTTTGAGTAGATAAGTCATGCTACTGTTCTGGCCAGTAATATTCCATATTTCTCATACGGTGATATGGCTAATTATGTGAATATGGTGCAAATTGTTAAGATTTTTAAGAATAGCATCAAAAACCTCAAACCTCAGACCTCAGTCCTTAATTATTGACCATTGACATAAAAAATCATTAGTATAGTATTACCATTTATCATATCATAAAATGTGCAGTGTTCACATGAGGAATACGGCAGCTGGCGCTTGGGTATAAATGCGCAGGACAATGCTACTGCAAGACTCGGCCTGACCTCTGACCTGTAGCCTGAGACTTTAAACACATAAACACAATTGCGAACTTAGTTAGTGAGTAGAGGCTTACTTAAAAGCTAAGTACTATAAATTATTTGGTCAATTTTACACTGTGAAGTTATTTACATTCTCGTTTTCAATTACTAAACCTTAAAAACTGAAAATAAATCTATTAAAAGATCAAATATAATAAGCAATGTTAAGCAGGAAGTCTGCCACCAGGGTAAGTGAGATTTACATAATAACATTCTTTAAATATAATAAAAATATCTAGATCACAGAAAAATATATATTTATTGCCATGTGATTAGATTTCTATGCTTTTTATGTAAGGATATTTATTTTTTCTTATTTTGCTTCCTTGGCGTTGACATTGACATTTTACTATTGCTTATCCCTATGATACATGGATTCTTAAAGATTCCTCCTGATTATGGATCATAAACGTGTGTATTAGGTCTTTTGGAGCCGAGACGGGGACAGGGTTATGTAATCTATCAGTAAGAATTAGTTCATGTTGCAGCACTGACGCGCTGTTCTAGCTGCACAGCCTGGACCACATTTCTGACTGACCCTCAACAAGCAAGACCAGGGTGTGTGTATGTGTGTGTTCTCGATGAATGACCTGCGATGAACTCTTAACGTGCTGCACTGTGTGTCCTACGACGATGTAACCAGCCTAAATAATCAGTGTGTGTGTGTCGTAGCCTGTGCAACACACACACACACAGCAACTGCAAAAAGAAGACATACTTCTACCTGCAGAGCTCGCGTACACACACACGCACAGACACACACACGCACAGACACACACACACACACACACACACACACATACACACACAATACAGATATAAAGAAGTTGCAGAATTCTTAGTACATTAAACTGCAGTTATCTTCACCTCCTCCCCGGCCTGACATCCACCAAACACACACGTACACACACACACGCACACACACACACACACACCCACACATACACACACACACGTACACACACACACACACACATACGGCACACATGCACATGTACAAACTGGTCTGAAGTTTTGTCACTATTAATGCACACACACACACACACACACACACACACATACTGATGTGAAGATTTGTCTCTCTTCACACACACATGCACACATACACACACTCAGAAGAAGTTTTGCCTCACTGCATTCACGCCCACACACATACACAAACACAAACAAAAACACAAACACAAACAAACACACACACAAAGATTTTTAGAAGTTTAGAGACCTACACACACATACCTACATGCACACACACACACACACACACACAATGATGCACATACACACAGATCAAACACACACATCCTTACATTGAGATGAAGTTTTGTTTCTGAACCACACAGTGCTGATGCATACTCCCGACACACACACGCACACACACACACACACACACACACATAATGCCCATTTGTGATAGATGAAGTCATACCTTCATTATTGGATGAGGCTCTGGAGGCCAGCACCTGTAAGGATATAGTCCACAGGATGAGAGGCAGCAGCCCCGGATCTGATGCCATCGCTCTAACGTGGAGAGAGCCTCTCTCTCCCTCTGTCTCTCTCTCCCTGCCTCTCCCTCACTCCCTCTCTTGTGCTCTCTGCCAGTGGAGAAAGCGGAGCGCAGGAACTCAGAGTGCATTCGGCTGACTTCAAAACCGCCTGCCTGCACTGAGGAACATGCAGCGCCGGCAGGCTGAGGGGGCGGGGCAAGTCCTGTCTGTCACCACTCTGCAGCCAATTACAGCCAGCACAGTTTGGCACATGCACAAGCGAAACATTGGAACACGCACACTCCCAACACACACACACACACCATCCCTAATGTTCCAGCTACGGACATGTTCATATACATCTAAATGCAGCACTGTTAAAGCAGCACTGTAACATAAAGCTTTATATCATGAAATAAATGCGTATTTTTGTTTAAAGCATTGCTGCATGCGAAGGATATAAACATTTATGTACATCACAAGTTTTAAACAAGTGATGGTTCATTCTTTGTACCTTCTCCAATTCTGTCATAACACAATGCAAAATCCTAAGAATATACTAAAGCAGCAGGAAGATCCTGGGTTTGATCCCTGGTTCAGCCACAGGTGTCTTTCTGTGTGGAGTTTGCTCTCCCCATGCTTGTGTTTCCTCCAGATGTGTTTCCTTTTTCTCCTACTGTACAAAGGCTTGTGGTTTAGGTGGACTGGCTGCTCTAAATCGCCCATAGGTGTGAGAGTGTGTGTGAATGGTTGTCTGTATCTATGTTGCCCTGTGATGGGTCGGCCTCCTGTCCAGCTTTGTAGCTGCAGTAAATAAATATCATGATTTTCAGGTAGTTTTTATGATTGAATATTTATATTTTAATAAATTATCAGTAATTAAACAAAGCTTTATTTTGATCCAAAAAACCATCAAACCTCATACCCCATCATTGGACTGTTCACATCTTTAATAGAAGTCCATTGACTTCCATTGACTTCCATTGACTTCCATTGACTTCCATTATAAATGACTAATTTTAAACAAAGTTTTCTATTCTTTTTTAAATAAATCTTATCCTGGACTACATCCTTACAGGCACTCGCCTAAAGAGCCTTAATGAAATGACTGTCAGTGCTGAATTACCATGTGAAAAATGCTGGAATATTTCTTTCACATTTCCACTTTTGTTTACAACATCCAGTCACTTGTCTGATCTATCATAAGACGCCTAAAACGATTTTCAAACTCTCCTGAATTCATGCAAACATTCATCATCCTACTCGGGGGAAAGGTGAGAGAATCTGTTTGTGTCAGAAATCGTATTATTTACTTCACACGTGAGTGAGAGGTCACATACAATCAGCCAAGATCAGATGGATTTCTCCATTCTTAGCCCCAGGCGCAAACATGATGCGTATTGCATATTGGATTATTGTTTGCTTCTTATCGGACTTCATCCCATGGCCACGTCTGACGCGCTTAGCCCTTCGTCCTTTGTTGGAGAAATTTACTTTTTTCTCTACGATAACCTTATGGAGGCGACGCGACGCATGGTCCTCTTAATCAACAAATCAAAACTGAGATTTGTTTCTGTTATCAGACGAGCAGTAATTGAACCATTGAGGCAACTGTGTGAATGTATAGCAGCTGATGGGGGGGTTGAATAAAAGTAGAACCTTTTTCCAGATTTTCAGTCAGCAGTGTAGTCAAATCATATTTCCACTGCTTAACATCGCTGCTCTGATACCACAGCTCCATTAAAGCAGCACAATTATACGCATGGTTTATGAATATGCATGACATCCTTCAGTATATGGTTGATTTTTTAACTGGTAACATATACTCAGAAAAAATCTGCTAATTAGAACATAATTAGAAAATAATGACCATAAAGACCTAATGATACAATTAAACATGCGTCTGTCACTGATTTGAAAGGCTTTCAGATTTTAGCTTTTATGCTTTTGGCGCCACCTCGAAAAGGCATTAAAGCTTTATCCATTCATCCATCCACCCTTCCATCCATCCATGCATTCATTCATCCACTCACCATCCATCCATCAATCCATTCATTCTTTTACTAACCATCCATCCATCCATCATCCATCCATCCAATAACTCATCCACTCATACATCCATCTGCTCATCCATCTACTCATCCATCTACTCATCCATCCATCCACCCATCCATCCATCCATCCATCCATCCATCCATCCATCCATCCATCCATTCATCCAGTCATTCATCCTCTCACCCATCC
>JBBIGC010167287.1:0-15949 GCA_037576955.1 Lepidarchus adonis
TGTGTGTGTGTGTGTGTGTGTGTGTGTGTGTGTGTGTGTGTGTGTGATTGTTTTTCTCTGTGTTGCCTAGTGATGGGTGGGCCTTCTGAAAGGGATGAATAGTTTGAGCAAAGAATGAATAAAAGAATTAAACATTTTCACAGATTGAACCACAAACCACGGAGCAAAGAGTCTTTGAGGGTGAAAAGAGGGTTAGAACTTATGCAGCTACACATTTACGGTCACATTAAATATCACTCAGTTTAATCATACTTCAGATAATTTTATGCTGTTTACCAATGTTATTGTATTAAAGCCAAAAAGTTATATTAAGAGAAAATGCAACAAAAACCTTCTTCTTCTTGCAATTGAGGCCAAATCTTTGAGAATACAGGGTTGTTGTTGTTTTTTTACAAAATTCAGTCAGCATGACAGAATGATTTCCAGTCTTGTGCTCGTCAACACTCTAACCTGTGTTAACGAGAAGATTACAGAAATTATATCAGCAGGTCCTTTTTTGGCAGGGCTGAAATGTGCTGGAAATTTTTGGAAATTTTTTTTAATGGCAAAGCAAAAAACAATGAATGATCTCCCTTCATAATATTCTGGAGTACAGTATATGCAAATTGCTGTAACAGATTTCAATTGATATGACATCATAAAAATTTAAACAACAAACTTTTGAGAAAGTCAGGATGTGTGGCCTGGTCTGTAGAATAGAAGCAGCGCTGATAAGGGCAACAAGAATCACTGATCTGTCATTAAAACAACAGTTAAAACTGATTGAAAAGTCCAAAAAAGTGGATCAGCCAGTGATCATGAAGATGTTGGGCTAAACTATAAACAGTGTAAGGCCATTTTCACACCTGTAGTCAGTTGGCTCTAGTCTGAATCAAAACAGTGTCATATTTTAGTTTGCTTGAATTTTTCTCAAAAGCACTCAATGATATTTAGTCTTAACTGATGTCAAACAAAGACATCAGCCTCAATCACAAGCACTAGAATCATTAATCTAAAGTGTCAATGCACTTTGTGAAAACAAAAACGTTCATTTCTGTATTCTTTTTTGTTTTTTACTTGCTAGCCATTCTTAAGGATTGAACATTTCTATATTTTTATCCTTTATTTATATTATTCTTTGGTTATGTATAGGATCTATCCTGTTGTTCCCTTTAATGCACGTCAACTAACAAGCAGAGATGCAATAATCGGAGGGTACTTCTTTCCTAAAGAGGTGATTGTTTTTTCTTTTATCTATATTGTTTGTCTAAAACATTCACCTGATTCTGTTAATGACCATGTAACTAATCAGTAGCTCTTATAAACAGACCACATTTGTGCTATGTCACTACGCAATCAGTCAGGATGAGAAGATCTTCCCTGAGCCACGGGCCTTCAAGCCTGAACGCTGGCTGCGGGATGGTAGAGTCAGGCCTAACCCATTCGGGTCCATCCCATTCGGGTTTGGAGTGAGAGGGTGCGTTGGCCGACGCATTGCTGAACTGGAGATGCACTTGGCTCTGGCAAGAGTAAGTATTCAGAACAGTATTTTTATTGGGGTATAGATGCACATTAGCCAGTACTTTCAATCACATTGTTCATTTTTGCATCAAAATAAGAGTTGTTGACATTTTAGCAAGCCAATGTGAGATTGGTTGACAATTATGCAAAATGTTTGTGAATTTTTGTGGAATAAATGACTGAAAATCTATCTGTATACCCATGTATATTAACATTACCTGTAAGCACTGTATTAAAAAGGCTGAAATGTTTTTAAATATGTTGAACATTTCCATAATGTGAAATATTTTTTCTGTACTTGCTTATATCATGTAATACAGTATATTCTTGATTATGACATCAAACATCCATGAACCTGATCAGAGATCCTCACAAATCTAAAATGATTCTCTTGTAGATAATCAAGCTGTTTGAAGTCAAGCCTGACCCAAGAGTAGGAGAGGTCAAAGCCATCAATCGTGCTGTGCTTGTGCCGGACAGGAAAGTTAATTTTCACTTTCTGGATCGGAAAAATGCAACCAGTTAAAGACTTTGTCACTGTTTGGGATGGTCTGCTGTCACTGTCACTGTTAAACTGTTGGACGCATGTAAATCAACATGTGTGCTCGTTTCAGAATTCTTTATGCTTATTCCACCAATGCTCTGATGAATGGCCACAAACACCCCTCTGATCAGTTTCTCATGTATAGCCCTTTTTTTGTATTTTGTTGTTTTATTAGTATGCATAGAAAAATGTTACACTTAATAAAACTTTCTAAAGAAGTTAAAAACACAGTTATAGTTATAGATATGTCCTATTACTGTAATTAAGAAATGTTTACATTCATTTAACAATAACGATTCTATATATATAATTTTATATATTTTTATATAACACAATAATGAGAAATGATTAATGAAGTTGTCTATTTATTGTCATTTCTTCTTATAAAATTATTGTGAAGATTTGGTGACCACTTTTGGATATAATGTGTGCTATTCATTTTATTATGAGTTGATAATGCTTTTCAGTACAGGTATGTTTATAAAGAATGTCTTTCTCAAGCAATACATTATTTAAAACCAATACAGTGGACGGTCAATCTTTTTCTTTCTCTCTATCCGTATCACACACCCACACACATGCACACAATTTTTATTTTTATTTTATTATCCCTTATAGTCGTCCCCCCATACTTGACCTATTTTCAGAGTGGCAACATTGCCAATGGACATTGTGTGAGGTGCAGTGACGCCGCACCACTCGGGATTCAAACCCTGAGTGCAGTGAGCTACCATGGGAGGCAAATAATTTGGAACCACGGTGACTCAGAGTTCAGGTCATTTCTCTGATCACTGATCATCAGTTAGGTGAATATTTTTGCCCCACAAATCTCACTGATCTAAAACCTAAACATGTCTCACAGTGATATTTACTACAATAGTAAATACACTACTTAATACACTATGTTTCAATCAACTGAAATTGTAGATATTGAAACATGTCAGTCTTGAAAGTGGAAAGTGTTACAAAGGCATTTCATATCTGCCCAGGAAAAACACACAAATTTAGATTTCTCCTAGGACACAGCAACAATTCATCCAGGAAGTCAGATAAGATCCAAGATTCATAAGTAAGAAACTTGTTTATTAATTTTCAGAGTGGGCATGAGGTGCTTTTCTGCATACTCATCTTTTGTGTTCCACCAGACCCACTTATCTGACCAAAGCACACGATCCTACAGTACCGATTAGCAAACTCCAGATGTTTGCATTTATGATTGTGAGTGAGAAAATATTTTTTCAGTTAATGCCTCCCAACCAGCTTGTTGGTATGTAGGCAGCGCCTGATGGTTGTCTTGGAGACTTTGTGACTCTAAGATACTACCATTTGTTGCAATTCTTTCACAGTTGAAGGACGTTTTATTGGCAAAATAACCTTGTCCAGGCTTGTTTACCACTGTTCCAGTTGTTTTAAATTTCTTAATAATTCCTCTGACAGTAGATATGAGCAGGTGCAGGCGAGTGGCTATTTGCTTGAAGCCATTGCCTGACTTGTGAAGGTCGACACACATCTGCTTTACTTCAGTGGTGTGTTCCTCCACATGGTGGAGGTTTGGTTATGTTGTGGGGCTGCTTTGCTGCATCTGGCACAGGGAGTCTTTAAACTGTTCAAGAAATCTTGAGACCATCTAGTTGTTCTGGAGCAAAATGTACTGCACAGCGTCAAAAAAAGTTTGGTCTCGGTCGCAGATAATGGGTCCTCCAACAAAGATAATGACCCGAAACACACCCAAGAGTGGCTAAGAACAAAACGTTGGACTATTCTGAAGTGGCCTTCTATGAGACTTGATCTAAATCCTATTGAACATCTGTGGAAGGAGCTGAAACATGCATCTGGAGAAGAAGCTGAGACAGCTGGAGCAGTTTGCTCATGAAGACTGGGCCAAAATACCTGTCGACAGGTGCAGAAGTCTCAGTGAGAGTTGCAGGAATCACGTGATTGCAGTGATCGCTTTAAAAGGTTGTGCAACAAAATATTAAGTTAGCGGTGCCATCATTTTTGCCCAGGCTAGTTTCATTAGTTTATTGTTCAGAATAATTCTATTGGACCACAATTCAAAAGCATTGTCTGATTTTCATTTGTTAATTCTCAGTAAATTGTTATGTATTATTACTTTTGTCAGTTTCAATTTCAGTGACAATTGTGTGTTTTTCTTTCTGTAACGGAAGAGTACACACGTTTCTGTCCACATGTGTATACATGGCACCCGATACTGTTCATTCTAGTAGCAGAACTGTAGCTGATTCTGATGATTTGCAAGGATGCAAGTGCAAGTTGATATAAAGCATTTATGACAAAACAGAGCAATCCAGTCCAGGTCAATCAGGGGCTAAACAGAGCAATGGAGGCAATGCAAAGTCAAAATCTAAAAAACATATAAAGGGTCAAATGCCTGAAAATATCAGAATAACAGCAATATGTCAGTATGTTTTATCAGTGCTTTAAAAGGCCAAGGCTAGTAATGGTTTTGGTGAAAATGTTTGCATGAGACCAAATATGTTATTGATGCGCTGTATTACACTCTATTATACACAGTTTGCAACGTTCGATTTTGCATTTTAAATGCCATGTGTGATGGTACCATTCTTTTAAAGGACAAAAACAATTAATCTGCAGAGTTATTACTGCAATTACATCAACATTATAAACATAAGATTCTCTAAACATACAGGATAAATACCTGTTTTGACACAAATGCTATATTAAATGGTGAGCTTTAAAAAAACATTGGTTAAAGGTTTAATTAAGGAAAGCTCACACTGATGCTGGAGCAAATGTTCTGTATAGTCTCTTTTTGTTGGAGATAATGAAGAGGGTGAACAGTTTTTATGCATCTCAGTAATTCGAGTATCAGAGCTTTCTGAAGTACTGGGGTTTCAGAATTTGCTGTTAAGATATTTAGAAGAAACAGGTAATGTTGAGAATCGTAGACGCAGTGGTCACCCAAGTAAACGTAGTGTAGCAGATGACATAGGAAACACATCAAGCTTATTTCCCTTCAAAATCAGATTTCCAGCAGTGCCATCAGCTAAGAAATGGCAGAAACCAGTGGGACCCATGTACAACCATCTACTGTCCAATTGAGTCTGTCATGAAATGAAATAGAACATTTAAAAATGACCTGAAAACAAATCGAGGCAACTCTATACAAATGAACGTGATTTTTAAATATAAATTAATTTGTTTTTAAAAAATCTGTACTGCAATTTAATGGAAATCTGAAAAATCTGTTGCGACATATTGACAGATCACTTATGATTAATTTTTTTGTAAAGCGACTTTGAGTTTGTGAAAGCCGCTACATAAATTCAAATTATTATTTATTTATTAATTATTATTATTACTGAGATGCCATGTTTAGAAGGTCATTCGTTAAAAATGTTGAAGTAAAATTTCACAAAAATCAGCATTTGGTTGGTCTATATATTGGGTCAAATGTAACACATTTTAATCATGTATGTAAAAAGAATCTTTTTTATGTTTAAAAAATTTGTCCCACATGCCACCTACTGGCAGCTCACTGTTACTGCTATGACATTTAAGGTGGAACTAAATAAGATGTCTGAAACGTAGCCAACTTCAGCCTCGCGAAGTAGAAATGTGCAGAACCATTAAAGCTCATTTTATAAAATTGTCAGTACTCCTTAACAAAATAATCGAGCTTTTTTATTTTCCTGAATGGAGTTAAGGGTTAACTTTCTGAACCTTGTCCCCGCCTCCTGCTTCCTGTACAGCAACACAAGTTTCCATGTTCACAACAATGTCCAGCCGTCTGTCTTTACGTTCTGCCCAGGATGCGGTCGTGCGGCTTTTCCTGAAGACTACGACAGCAAGTGTGGACCTAAGGAGAGGGGCAGGAGAAAATGCTGCTGCTCCAGTTCCACTGCAGACCAGTCCAGGAAACTTCAGGACAGAGGCTGACCTCCCAGTGGTCACTCTGCCCACAATGATCTACAGGATGGTATTTCAAGGGTATTACAATCGTATACATGAGATGCAGGTAAAGTAAGCAATATGACATGTCTGTGTTTGGCTGTTTACCTGTTACGGGGTGGGGGGGACGTAATTACGTCTGGACGTAATGTGCCTCCGAATGCGACGTAACACGAATTTCGCCGTAACTCACGCATGTAATGATAGCATATATTTATTAAACATGAACGATTAGCACGCATAAAGCTAACACGAGTCTCATTGGATCGTTGTGAGATGTGGCATGTTTTATGGGGAGCAATGCATTGTGGCCTATGTAGTGTCTGGTGTGGAAAACAGTGGGGTAATATGGGTGGAAAAGAGGTGCAAAGAGTTGCTTTCTGGGAGTTGTAGTTCATTAGCGATGAGAGTAAAATAAACACATGGATCACATACACAGCAGTAACGAAATGAAAAAGTTCCTGACCTTACTACAAAAACAACCCCCTTAATTTCACCCATTAAAATGACCTTAATTCTGTTCTTAACCCCCATGAAATATAAAAGAATTAAGGGCAAAGGTGCACATATTAAGTCTGATTAAGGCTCATTAAACTGCTGAATTTTCTGCTTACTTTTTCAGTTTTGCCCATTAATATTACACTTAAAAATACTTATTTATAGTAAGGGGCTGATTTAAAGTCTTTTCCTTACTTACATTCCTAAACATTGCCCCTTAATTCTAAGTAATTAAGGGCTAGTTTAAGTGTATTTTAAAGATAATTATTTACTTAAAACTTCTTACATAGCCCCTTAAAAAGGAACAATTTAATAATTTTATAAGGGCTTATAAATCCTTTAAAAATCTTTATTTCACCCCTTAATTGTTTATTAATTAAGGTGTTATTTAACTTTTAAATCTTAATAAATACTTAAAATATATACTTTTCTCAAAGTATGTGCTTAAATGTTTAGATAAAAACAATGACATAATAAATCACAAAACATTATAAACTTTTGTTATTATATTATGATAACTGTAATTATTTATTTTTATAATTTAAAAAAAAAAAGTTTTTATAGGCGGCTTGCCTCCTTGGGCTTTGAAAGCCTTTGGTGAGCTACTTATTCATAGTGTCCATGGCTTCCTCCTTTATTGTCTTCTTTCTCCTTCATTTTGTCTCCCTCTTCATCTGTTTTCTTTATCTGTTAAGTGTTAGCGATTGGTTGAAGATGTTGCCCTGCGGTTGCTAAGGAGTAGGACTGCAACTAACGATTATTTTAATAATCGATTAATCTGTCAATTATTTTTTTCGATGAATCGGATAAGCGACAAATAAATAAGAACAGCATTTGTTTCCAACCTTTTATTCAAAAACAGAACTAAGTCTTTATCAAGTGCACAAACATGTTTCTCCTTGAGCTGTTATAATAATAATAATAATAATAATAATAATAATAATAATAATAATAATAAATCAGAGTGTAACCAGGGTTCAAGGTGCGGATCATTTTAGTGAAGCCGTAATCTTCACCCATCGACTGAGGCCTCGTGTCAGTGACGATGTTGAGGAAACTGTCTGTGAAGTCAGCGGCTGCTGTGGTGAACATGATGCATTTCTAATCAAGAAACCGCTCATACATACTTACATACATACTTGTTTTAGTTACTTGTTGTGTAAAGATAAGTAACCCACACACACACACACACACACACACACACACACACACACACACACACACTCACACTCTCTCAAGTTCACTTGAATCTTATTCATTAAATTATTACCATCAATGTAGTAAGTGCAAGGTTCATTTATACACCACATTTAAACACAGCTTAAGATGACCAAGTGCTATAAAAGAACTTTAAAATTAAATTAAAAAGTACAACACAAAAATATATTTGTCAATAATAACCTATATGGGACAAAGCACAGAATATACACTGAAAAAAATGTTGTTTTCCTGTTTTCAGTCCAAATATCTAAAAAACTTAAATCAAGATACATTTACTAGATACATGAAATAGTCTAAGACATTATGTCTTTTTTTCTGAAAAAACAACTCAAAACAAAGTAAGATTCTATAGTGACTTACCTGCTGTTGAACTCCCTTCCTTCTCATTTAAACGCTGAATCATTCAGGTGCTGGATCATTGCTGTGCCGCTCCCGTGCAATGTCGCTTTGCATATTTTGCAGTTAACACACTTTTTCTGTGTATTTAGTGTGAAATACTCAGCTCGTTTGTTTAAATGTTTGTTCCGCATCGTCTGTGAGAAGCTAACTCATCTAACATCTAACACCAAGTTTCAGTGCTCAAATTTGAGGCACAGCCCATTACTTATTAAGCTCTTAAAAGATTTCAAAGCTTAGTGCACCCCCAACTGTTGTAGCACACAAGAGCACTCAGACATCAGAACCTGTGCTGCGTACAGCCCCTCTAAGCCTCAGCACCACTACAGTCATTGAAATTAACATTTACTACATAATAATGCATTTACATTTACAAATTAATTTAAAACATGAAAACTAATTGTTACATTGCTAAAGTGACTGTAAAAATAAACTGGATCATGTATGCAACTATTAGCATGTTGTGAATTTTGCACAGTGTCCGAGATGTTTGATGTATTTATAATAATCAATTATTTATTCTGTTTATTTAATGCTATGTTTTTGTTTACACACATAATTCTGCCAAAGCAGTTGAAAAGACAGGGAAATTGCACTTAAAATTATGATTTCTAAATACTATAGTGACGTGATAAATGGAGATGTGAATGAAAGTGCAGATAAAACAGGTCTATTGTAATCCAAAGTCAACAGAGGCAGACGGCAATGCAGAGTAAGTAAGTAAAAAATCCAAAAACAGGCAAAGATCCAAACACAGCATACAGGAATACAAAAACATGGTCAAAAGTCCAGAAAATCAAAATACAAGAATTGCTCAGAATTGTGAAACACCAACAAAACTTCGCACAATCGCCCATCTCGGGTCTGCTTATGAAGGCCTTCTGATGGCTCTCATTAACCGCACCTGTGAGAGGGGTGTGACCAGGGAGGGTTCAGTACTCCGGTGGCGGCGACTTCCCATGGCCACCAGATGGTGCTGTGGTCCTCCTTAAAACTATTTCGAAGTAATGTAAATATAACTTTCTCAGCTAAGTATTGCATACATCCAGAGATTAGTATTTTTTTTAAAAAATCAGAAAACAACTGTAATACAATAGTTCAGCAATTTCTCAATAATCTCATTTTAATAAATGTTCATTACTATTAGAGAGTTTTGATTCTAAACTACATTAACATGCCTTTAACATGCCACTTAATGTCAGCAAATAAAATCCATCCATCCATCCATTGTCCACCGCTTATCCAGAGTCAGGTCGCAGGGGCAGCAGCCTAAGTAGGGAAGCCCAGACCTCCTTCTCCCCGGCCACCTCCTCCAGCTCCTGGAGGGACCCTGAGGTGTTCCAAGGCCAGCGGAGAGATATAATATACATATAATATATAGAGAGATATACTCAGCCCATGAACTCATGCATTAAAAATCAATACTACTTACTACTGTCCTTAATCACACCTTAATAAAGTAACCCCCTGAATTTACATCTTAAATTTAAGATAAGGGGTTTCACACTTAGGCCTTAAATCTGATTTTCAGGCAAAATTAAGGGATCGGTTTTACAAATGAATTCCCACTTAATTAAAATTAAAGGGGTTTTGTGTATTTTCAGGGGTAAATTAAAGCATGGTTAAGCACATTTTAAGTACATTGTGTTTCGTAGTGCCTTTACTGTAAAGCCTGTCTCACGATTGGAAGCCATAATGAGGTTTCCAAACAAGCAACACAAATGAAATAGAGCAAATGTTACAACTCACCAACTAGTTCCCATGCAAACTTTTTGTTTTTTTTTGCAAACTCTGTGTAAAAGTCAGCCAGTGACGTAACCACAAAACGCAATATGTATAGTGCGATGTAACATGAGGACCCCCTGTATTTCTAATAGTCATCTGTAAAGTTTGTTAAAGATTGTCCAAAAAGTACACTGTTTACACCAGAAACAACCCTTTTAAAAGTAGAGTTAACAGATCATAAAGCAGTTGCTTGAGAACTAAACCTAGGAGGTCCTCGTGTTACTCTCGTCACTAAGGAACTACGACTTCCAGAAAGCATCTCTCTTTCCACCTCTTTTCCACCCAGACATGCAGTGGGGCAAAAAAGTATCAATTCTGCAAGTTGTCCCACTTAAAGGGGAGGTCTTTGAGAGATCTATAATGTTCATCATATGTTCACTTCAACTGTGAGGAACAGAATGTAAAAAAGATAAAGATTTTTAAAGAATTTATTTGTATAATGGTTCAGAAAATAAGTATTTAGTACCTACAAACAAGCAAGAATTCTGGCTCTCACAGACTTGTTACTTGTTCTTTAAGAAGCTCTTCTATCCGTCACTCTTTACCTGTATTAACGGCACTTTTTGAACTCGTTATCTGAATAAAAGACACCTGCCCACACCTTCAAACAGTCACTCTCCAACCTCCATCATGGTCAAGACCAGCGCGCGGTCTAAGGATATCAGGTACAAGATTGTACAACTGCACAAGACTGGGATGAGCCAATCTACAATAGGCAAGGAGCTTAGTGAGAAGAGATCAACTGTTGGAGCAATTATTAGAAAATTAAATAAATACAAGATCACTGACAATCTCCCTTGACCTGGGGCTTCATGCAAGAGCTCACTTCATGGGTTACAAATGACCTTGAGAACAGTGAGGATACAGCCCATAACTACACAGAGGAAATGGTCAGGGTCAATGACCTGAAGACAGCTGGGACAAAACACAGTAACAAATTTTACTTTTAGTAACACACTATGTCGTCATGGATTAAAATCCTGCTTAAGCAGCACATGTCCATGTCTGTCTAAAGTTTGCCAGAGACCATCTGGATGATCTAGAGGAGGACTGGAAGAATGTCATGTGGTCGGATGAGACCAAAATGGAACTCTTTGGTATAAGCATCACTGTACGTGTTTCGAAACTATTTATTCATGTTTAATAAATATGCCATTATTACCTGCATTTCCCA
This sequence comes from Lepidarchus adonis, assembly GCA_037576955.1. Lineage (NCBI taxonomy): Eukaryota > Metazoa > Chordata > Actinopteri > Characiformes > Lepidarchidae > Lepidarchus > Lepidarchus adonis. The sequence goes on from JBBIGC010167287.1 coordinate 11,052, forward strand.
TTACGAAATTCATGTTACGTTGAGTCTGAAGAAACAGAACCGTGATGTAACTCGAGGACCTCCTGTACTGGTTTCAGGTACACATCTGTCTCCTAAAAACAGAAACTTTTGTCAATGAGAATGAGGTAATTCAGGTTTAGATAACACCAATTAATATGGTCTATTTGTCTGTTTCTTGAAATCATGGCCTCTGCTGAATATCACTGTTTATTGTGTAAATACCAACATCAAGAACAAGTTAAAATTTAAGAGTAATTTCTCTTTTTTATTCTTTGGTTTCCTTAGTTGTATGAAAAGAATCTTCGTGGATCTATGTTTAAAGTGGACTCTGGTAAGATACACTCCATTGTTTTAAGTAGTGTGGAACAGTTGGAGGAGCTTTTGAGGAAGGACGAGAAGTTCCCTCGCAGAGGAGACATGACTATATGGACTGAATATCGAGATATGAAGGGCTTTGGCTATGGTCCCTTCACAGAGTAAGCAACATCTTTTATAGCGCTGCTTTATAGCTCAGCAGTAAACATCATGTCAGACTTATTTGAACATTCAGTTTCTGTAAACACTTCCACAAAGTGCAGATTAGCGTGAAAGTTAATTATTAAGAGAATTTAGAGGTTTTGCAACATGAAATGTTATCAGATTTTGCAATGTTTTTGTGCTATTTTTAAATGCATGCAAAGTGCCAAATAGCCCAGTGCAACCTGTTGACCAGTTTATTTTAGATGTTCATATTACAATATAACATTAACTGTACACATAGTTGGAGTGTACTATTGCAAAATGTATGAGCACTGCTTTGACATTTTTCCATATATGAACAATCAAATACTTCACCCTCTTTTTTATTGAAACCCCTGTTTATGTTTTGTTAAAATCCTTCAAATAAATTAAATTTTTTTGTAGGAGCATAATCTCACACCAAAAATCTGACATTTAACTAAGAAAATTTACCCCAAAAATCCATCCCTAACAAATAATTATTTTTATAAAAACATGTGTTCCCACTTATTGAAGCATTTTTTAAATTTCTGGTTAAGTTTATAAAGTTGTTTAGAGTAAAAAGGAATTTATAATGAGTAATTAATAACTTCCTATTTCCCTGGGGTATAAATATGACATGACATCTATTAATAGGAGAATCCTATCATATTAGTAAATGCCAGCTGATGCCAATTTCAAAGCTTTACAAATACTCTGACTTTCCAAACTTTGTGCACACACTTATGGACACTGAACAACCATGGGTTCCTCTAAGCAGCTGTGTAAGACCCTGAAAATGAAAGTTATTGATGCCCACAATGCAGAAGAATAGCAAAGGGTTGTCAGCTTGCAGTTTCCACAGTGAGAAATGTAATTAAGTGATGGCAGTTCAGGGGAACTGTGGAGGTCAAGATGAGATCTGGAAGACCAAGACTCTCAGAAAGAGCTGCTTGTATGCTGGTCAGAAAGACAAATCAGAATCCCCATTTGACTGTAGAAAACCTGCAGGAAGATTTAGCAGACTCAGGAGTGGTGGTGCACCGTTCCACTGTCCTTCATGGAAGAGTCAGCAGAAAACCTTAACTGCATCCTCATCATAAAATCGAATGTCAGAAGAACATCTACAGAAGTCTGATGCGTTTTGGAAACAATTGCTCTGGACTGATGAAGTTAAAATAGAACTCTTTGGCCACAATCAGCAAAAACATGTTTGGAGAAAAAAAGGAGCAGCATTTCATGAAAATGACACTTTGCCAACCATTAAGCTTGGAGGTGGAGGAAACATTGCATGGGTGGAGGGAAGATACAAAATACCAGCAAATTCTGGAAACAAACATCACACCATCTGTAAAAAAAAGCTGAAGCTGAAAAGAGTATGAGCTTCTACAACAGGACAATCATCGTAAACAAACCTCGAAATCCACCATGGACGACCTGAAGAGACGCAAGCTGAAGGTTTTGGAATGACAATCACAGTCTTCTGATTTAAACATCATTTAAAATTTGTGGGTAGATCTTAAAATACTGTGACAAGTGTGTTCTAGAGAGACTGTTAACATCTTTTCAATTACAAAACATGTTATTTATCAAGGGATGCCCAAACCTTTGCATAAGACTGTATAAAGAAATGTGTCAGAAAACATTATGTTGTAAATATGAAATGGATATATGCACTGGAAGTTTATTAAAGAAAAACAAAAAAGTCAATACTTATTACCGCTCACTTTATGGAAAGTGCCAAACCAGTCTGTGCAACCTGTATTCTGGTCAAAAAAAATCCCCCACTTTTTCCTGTGATTTTTTTGTGATATAAGTTCTGTGTAAGACAACAATATCTTTTACCCTCTTTCACCAGAGAAGGAGAGAAGTGGTACAAACTTCGAGCTGTGCTGAATAAACGCATGCTGCATCCTAAAGACTCTGTGAAGTATGAGAATGTGGTAAACGATGTCGTCACAGAGTTTGTCAGAAGGATAAACCACTTGCGAAAATTGAGCCCAACTGGAGACCTGGTGCCCAATATTTCCAATGAGCTGTATCATTTTGCTCTAGAGGGTAAGGTTTAGCCTTAATTGTGACTGGCTATTGATTTTAACATTATTATTTTCCAGGCATTTAAGCAACTGTACATGTGCTCATGGTGGGCATGAAGCTATGGTGTAATGACACAAGCCTGACCAAGAAGAGAACATGGACCAATTCCTTGTCTGATGTGTTTCTACTTCTTTAGGAATCTCCCGCATACTGTTTGAGACTCGCATTGGCTGCCTGGAGAACAAAATCCCACCTGAGACTGAGGACTTCATTAACTCCATCGCCAGGATGTTCACATACAGCATGCATGTGTCCCTTTTACCCATGTGGACTCGCAATTATTTGCCATTCTGGGGGCGTTACATAAGTGGCTGGGAGGGCATCTTCAAATTTGGTGAGTTAGTGAAGAAAAGCTTATCTTCAAGAAGCTTTTGTTTGTGTGTCTTTTCCTCTTAGTCTCTTGCCCTAATGAGTTGCGGGAAACATTTCTGTATAGCCTGCAAGCTAATTGACAAGAAAATGGAGGACATTCAGAAGCGTCTGGACATAAACCAAGATGTTGAAGGAGAGTATCTCACCTACCTGCTCTCCAACACTAACATGAGCAAAAAGGACGTGTATGGGAGCGTTGCTGAGCTGTTACTGGCAGGAGTGGATACAGTAAGTGGAACACTTCACTATATAGATCCTGCTGTTGCTGGAACAAAAATTACTTCATCTTTTTGAACTGTTGTGTAGAACAAAACAGTCTAATGTAGAATAAAACAAGATACATTCTCATCTTATTTGTGTATTAAGACCTCCAACACCATGATGTGGGCCTTGTATCAGCTGTCACGTGATCCAAAGTCTCAGGAAATGCTGTATCGAGAAGTGGCCAGCATCATCAAGGAGGACAGAATTCCAACAGCTGAGGATATAAACAACATGCCTTACCTTAAGTCTGTCATCAAGGAGACTCTGAGGTGAAGCTGTGAAGCAGAGAAAGAAGGTTTTAAAGGAAAACAAATGTTCATAGTACCTTTACAAACAAACAAATGCAGGCAATCAGCCAAGACAGACTGATGTTAGAAAGGGTCTTTTTAAGTTTGCCTTGAAAATTTGGTGGGGTGTCCTACACATTTTATCAGAGTTCAATTGCTAGCTCTAAACTGTTCCAGTTCATATGTATTTGTACACAGAGAAAGATACTATATACACAAACTATATTAGGCCATATGAAACTTGCTTTAATGGTGTACTTATTTGATCATTTATTTATTTTAACCCTTTATTTATATATTTTTTGGTTATGTATAGGATGTACCCTGTTGTTCCCATAAATTCACGCCAACTGACAAGCAGCGATGTAATAATCGGAGGGTACTTCTTTCCTAAAGAGGTGCTTGTTTCTCCTTTATCTATATTGTTTGTCTACAACATACAACTGTTTCTGTTGATGACCACTTAACTAATCAGTAGCTCTTATAAACAGACCACATTTTCACTCTTCCACTACGCAATCAGTCAGGATGAGAAGATCTTCCCTGAGCCACGGGCCTTCAAGCCTGAACGCTGGCTGCGGGATGGTAGAGTCAGGCCTAACCCATTCGGGTCCATCCCATTCGGGTTTGGAGTGAGAGGGTGCGTTGGCCGACGCATTGCTGAACTGGAGATGCACCTGGCTCTGGCAAGAGTAAGTATTCAGAACAGTATTGTTTTAATGGGGTATAGAGGCACACTGGGGTTCAGTGAGACGGCCTCAGGGGTTCGGCAGAGCCTCCACCGCGGACGTCCGGACACACCCGAATTATCGTGTAAATTCGTGATGACACGCCCCGCTTGGGCAGTCAATGTGTGAATGTTGTGGTAGTAATTCTAGTGTTCTAGCGATTAGTTCATTTTAAACGAATCTTTACTGTGACTCGGGAATAACCAGTCGCCTCATGGGAGTGATTCGCGCATCCTATAGTCTCTGTATTGGGATTATTGATTCACTTGTTTCGAGTCTTCAGGTTTTTCGAGTCGTTAGTGCATCACGTCACAGCCCCAGTTAATATTACGGGGTCGTCATTCATCGAGAGATGAACTAATCAGTTCTGTTTCCGGCTCAGGCTGCGTAGGTTAGGCTTATGGGCCGGTCACGTGATGAATGAACGACTCAAACCTGAAAGCTTGTCAGATAAGAGGCGAGGTGAGCAAATCACAGATTAAAGACGCAGGTAAACAATGAATGAATCTTTTCTGTTTCTTATAACATTATAGTTTTGTCTTGTTTGTAGTGTGATCAGCGTGTGTGTAAGCAGTAGACGTGTTCGGGAGGTAACAGGAAACATTTTAATTATATTTTGCTGAAATGTACGAGATGACTCGAAAAAAGATTTGTTCATTTTGCTGAACGAGAC
>JBBIGC010167296.1:0-15948 GCA_037576955.1 Lepidarchus adonis
ATTTATGCTGATTGTTTCCTGTACCTGGAAGTCGCTTTGGACAAAAGCGTCAGCCAAATGAATAAATGTAATGTAAAAGTAATGTAATTTCTTTTAAAATCATATAATGTGATTCCTGCATTTTTTTTTACATTCTATCTCTCACAGTTGAAGTGAAACTATGATGAACATTACAGACTCTCTAACTTTTTTAAGTGGGACAACTTGCAGAATCGGTGGCTGACAAATACTTTTTTGCTAAACTGTATTCTACAGTTTACAGAGCATTTATAGCATCTGGTTTGGTTTATGTACCAAAAACTGTTCAAATAACATTACATCACTTACAATTACAAACACTTTAATAGTTGTTTCATTACTTATAGAATATTTTATATAATAATTGATGTTGGTTCTGACACATTTGCTTCCAGAGGGTCAGGAACAGCACAGTATTTAAAAGTTTTCCCCAAATTGTCCACTTTAAACACCCTGACTGCGGGAACAACACTCTATAGCACTTCAATCAATGGGTTGTTTAGCCAATGAAATGGGGGATAATGTGTAAATGTGTTCATGGTTCTGATATGACAAAACCAAATTAAAGCATTTTAAATCATGGTTAAATGATTGTTAAATAATAATTATTAAGTCACCACTGCTTATTACCACGTGTGTATTCATGTTAAGTGTTCACCTGTAGGCTCCATTAAGTTCAGGATGGATAGCAGGATCCATGCCAGCCCAGTGGGTGGTCTGTGTGAGGAACTCCTTATTCACACAGTTTTTCAGGCTGTCTGGAATACGGCCTGGGGCAGAAAACAACTCTGTTATACCTCAGTCCATTTTTTTAATACATAACTGTTCCCCAGCTTTTCCAAAAACTCTATGCAGTTTTTGTGTAAAAATGAACAGATACTTTAGGATGGATTGCAGCTACAACTGCATACATTACAATCAATTTGTACATTTCAACATCAAAATATGTTTATTTTTTATGGATTAATATTCATAATTTATTTGATCATATAAAGTATGCGGGATAATATTCACTGGCTGTTTTCAAATAAGGAATAATATCTGTATTACTACACAGTATATACCCCCCCCCCTTCGCATTTTTGTAAATATTTTATTGTATCTTCTCGTGGGACAACACTGAAGATATGACACTTTAATACAATGTAAAGTAGTCAGTGTACAGTTTGTATAACAGTGTAAATTTACTGTTCCCTCAAAATAACTCAACACAGCCATTAATGTCTAAACCACTGGCAACAAAAATCAGTACACCCTTAAGTAAATATGTCCAAATTGTGCCCAGAGTGTTAATATTTTGTATGCCCGCCATTACTGCTTCACCTGACACTGGAATCCTCTTCCACTCCTCCATGATAACATCATGCAGCTGGTGGATGTTAGAAACCTTGCACTCCTCCACCTTCCGTGTGAGGATGTCCCACAGAAGATTAATAGGGTTTAGGTCTGGTTATGAGCTTGGCCAGTCTGGCACCATTACCCTCAGTTTCTTTATCAAGATGGTGGTCGTCTTGGAGATGTGTTAGGGGTCATTATCCTGTTGAAATACTCATGCTCTGCTTCAGTTTGTCACAGTACATGTTAATATTCATGGTTCCCACAATGAACTGTAGCTCCCCAGTGCTGGCAGCATGCATGCAGCCCCAAACCATGACACTCCTACCACCATGCTTGACTGCAGGCAAGACACTTGTCTTTGTATTTCTCACCTGGGTGCCCCCACACGCTTGACACCATCTGAACCAAATAAGTTTCTTTTGGTCTCATCAGACCACAGGACATGGTTCCAGTAATCCATGTCCTTAGTCTGCTTATCTTCAGCAAACTGTTTGTGATCTTTCTTGTGCATCATCTTTAGAAGAGGCTTCTTTTGGATCGACCAGTTGATACAGTGTGCAGCGTATGGTCTGAACACTGAAAGACTGACCCCCTACCCCTTCAACCTCTGCAGCAATGCTGGCAGCTGATACGTCTATTTTCAAAATACAACCTCTGGATGTGATACTGAGCACATGCACTCAGCTTATTATTATGTGCAATATCATATGTTGTTCTCTAAATGAGTGCTAAATCACTTAATTGCTTGCAATAACTTGCAATAGTGCAATAGCCTTCATGTGTAATATTCTACTTGGACAACATTTTATTTTACATTATTTTATTCTATATTGTGTCTCTGTGTCTTTGTGTGTTGTGGCAGTCATCACCTAAGCAATTTCCCCTGGGATCAATAAAGTTTCTGATTCTTCTTTGGTTGCCATGGTGAGGCCTGTTCTGAGTGGAACCTGTCCTGTTAAACTGCTGTATGGTCTTGGTTCTCATGCTGCAGCTCAGTTTCAGGGTGTTGGTTTCTTCTTATAGTCTCAGCATCTTTATGTAGAGCAACAATTCATTTTTTCATATCCTCCGAGAGTTTTTTTTACCATGAAGTGCCATGTTGAACTTCCAGTGACCAGTATGAGAGAGTGTAAGAGCGATTACACCAAATTACACACCTGCAAATTACACACCTGCTCCCCACACCTGAGACCTTGTAACATCAATAAGTTCCATAACACTGGGGAGGGAAAATATGCACAATATGAAAATTTTCTCTTAGGGGTGTACTTTTGCTGTCAGCAGTTTATACATTAATGGCTGTGTTGAGTTATTTTGAGGGGACAGTAAATTTACACTGTTTTACAAACTGTACACTGACTACTTTACATTGAATCAAAATGTCAGTGTTCTCAGTGTTGTCCCATGAAAAGACATAATAAAATATTTACAAAAATGTGAGAGGTGTACTCACTTTTGTGAGATACTGTACATATACCCAAAATAAAATAGTTTAAGTAATACATGTATTAATGTATTACTTAAACTATTTTATGTATATATATACTTTTTTTTTTGTATATGCAATGAACATAATCAAATCAATGTCAGCAGAAATGTGCACCAGTATTATGCTAAAATAAGACCACTGATCATCAGTGGACATGTGATCAGGCAGCAGTGCTCTGTTTCACCTGTAATTGCTCTGCGGATCTCCCGAGCTGCTTCCTCTCTCATCTCGATGGAAGCCTGCTCACTGTACCAAGCAGCATGGGGGGTGCAGATCAGGTTTGGGGCGTCTTTAAGTGGACCCTGGCTGAAACTGACCCAAACAGTTAGGCTTTAGAGCAGTCAGATGCCTTCTTCCCATGTGACACTGATTTACGTGGTGTTTAGTGTGCACACCAATATTACAATGATTCATCTCAGTTTCATATATAATCAAGAGTGACAAATGCAATAAGCACAGTAATTCAGCCTTTTAACTCCATTAACTGTTGAGTGTTTGTCTTCTTACTTTAAGTTTCATTTAAAAGAACCTATAGATTAAATGATAAACAGACACCGTGCAAATCTGGGCTGTCCCATACAAATGAAAGGTGTCAAACTGTTTGGTCAAGGTGGTCCTGTGTAACACTGTAAGAGAGGTTCAGAGAGGTTCCATTTACAAAATTCTGACAGTGTCAGAAAATAAGCTGAACTGTTGTTACAACCTACATCAGCTAACCAAGCTAGAGGAGTGCACTGGGGCTCAATGGAAGGGCTTGATTTGCACTAAGCTTTTAATCTATGATATAAAATCTTCTAAAGTAAGGTAAACCATCATGATTTTCAGTACAAAGAATGTACACATGCGCAAAGCCAGAAAATCTTCACAATTGGACAATGCCAAAATCAATGTAGAACAGTCTCAGTTCTCCCTTAGCTTCATTGTCTAGTCTAGGGGTCGGCAACCTTTACTATCAAAGCCATTTTTCCCCTATTGAACTAATGACTGGAGCCGCAAAACATAACAGAGATTATAAAACTCTAAAAGTTTAAATCTCTTTTTCATTTTACCTGTTACAACAACTGAATGTGACAGACAGAAGTGCAGTGTACAGGTGTAAACCTACTTTGAAATAAGTCCTTCCTGTAATTGTGTAAAAATAAAACGTATTTTTAATATTTAATATAAAAAACATAGTTGAAGCTTAGCAATTTAAAAAAAGTAAACATAAAATTACTGGTGATGTTTGTTGCCATTTTATTGGTGCTGTTCTTGATGGTCTTTGCTTCCCCTCTGTATGTTTCTCTGCTCACCTTCCCATAGTAGTTCCAAAATCGCCCTTTCTCCGTCTTTAGTTCAGTACTTTTTGAGTGCTTGCTTTGAAAATGTCTTTCAATTTTACATTTTTGTTGTTTGCAAATTTCTATCCACATATCAAACACAGATAAGCAGCGTAATTGGCAGTGAAGGCAAAAAAATCTGTCCATGCAGAATTAAACTCTAAATGTTTTTTCAGGGCTGTATTCATGGTTAATTTACTGTGGGACTCACACACTCAAGAAGCCGCCTGCAGGCGAAGGCGAGTACTACAGACATGGACATGATGCATATTTAAATGGACAAATACTATAAAAACTTTTTTTCATTATTAATATATCACCTCGAACTTCGAAAACTATAACAAAATAAACAAAAATAAAATAATATATAAATAAAAAATTGTATTAATAAACAAACTTTTTTTTATTTTTTATTTTGTCAAGGCCAAACAGAGCCAAAGGCTGAAGAGCCGTGGGTTGCGGACCCCTGGTCTATCCCTGTATCTTACGTATTCCTGTATATTGTCTTGTGTTGTAGCCGACAATTCAGTAGGTACTAGCAATTTACAGTCTACATACCGTACATCAAACATTGTATGCAAGTTTACTAGATTACATTACACAGTATGGCTTCCAATAAATGTATATGATTGATGAAATCCAGTCTGCCCACGACACACACAGACACTCACCTAAAGGGCTCTGTCTCATGGACATCCAGAGCCGCTCCCCGTATTCTTCCCTCCTTCAGTGCCTGAGCGAGAGCCTTCTCGTCCACCAGCCCTCCTCGAGCAGTGTTCACCAGGAACGCACCCTGACGCATCTACAACACAGGCCAAATGCTTAATGTTAAACACAAATGCATGATGAATGAGAAAGCTGCTGAAAGCATGTACCTGCATGAGCCTTCGGACCTTATTCTGACACGAAAGCATGTTGATTCCTGTGTGAGCATCTGTCTGTCTGTGCTTGAACATTTGGATGTGGTGCTACTTGATTTATGGTGAGAATTTGATTGTGTGAGCACTATGCAGATGAGAGGGTGTGTGGGTACAAACACCGAATTGTTTTATACAGGAACCAGGAGAAGTCGCCTGCTCCCATACTGAGTTATGAAGAACCTGCAAATTGTGGGCCCATATGGATTTTACAATGTGCAACATCAAAGGAAGATAACTTCTTTGGAATTCAAGAAGGATGCTGGAGACATGGTTTGAGATGCCCTTGGAGCTGCCAGAGGGATGGAAACCACTGACATGCTAATTACTGCCCCAAACCTTCTGGAGGAGGCCACTACAAATAATAATGGAACACTGTGGAAACTAATCATAATGCAAGGGAAGGGTGTTGGAACAATATCAATAACAGCAGAGCAAGCACTAGACTAGCCTAGGATTACGGGGGAAGTCAGCATGCTTGCAAGAACACTAATTTACACTTCAATCGTGTTTACTGGTTTCACCTACACTCTTAGTAAAGCTGATCGATTTCACACACACTTGTATAATCGACATAGCAAATCATTACTCAACACCATCCAGACTGGATGCTCTGGTGAAGCCCACACAAGTCGAAGGTAACCATGCTCAGTAGGGTAGGAAGCCAAAGGCCAGGGAGCTGGAAGGTCCAGGACTTTTCACCAAACATCACTTACTGACCTCACTTGTGACCGAGTGCAATCACAGCAATTTTGCAACTTCTGAAGTAAAGCTAAAGATTAGAGAGCTAAACTTTCACTCATATAATGCAGAACACATTTTAAAAAGGTTTTTGAAATAACATTAAACAGATTGGAACCACTTGAGAATTCAAATTCCTTTTGCTGGGAGGCTTTTTGCGAGTACCTCACATTGCAAAGGATGGGATACAGCAGGGAGCGGAGCTTTCTCTTAAAAGTCCAGCAGTCAGAGAAAAATCTTCCAAATATTTTTCAGGACTCAGACACAATATCAATATTTAAGGCCAGGCTAAAACATATGCTTTCTGTTAGTTCTAGATAAAGGGTAAATCCATGCCTTGTGACGCAGGATGCCTTGTGACCTCATGTTTGTGCTACCTCCTGGCTCTCCCCTTTAGCTGTGCTGTCATAAAGAGTCTTGCCTCTTGTCTCTCTCTCTCTCTGTCTCTCTCCCTCCCTCTCTCTCTCTCTCTCTCTCTCTCTCTCTGTGTTAAGCTACTCTGATACCAGTGATCCTGTCCCGCTCTGCTGATACAGACCAACCCAGTTAAGCTGGAACCCACTCTCTCCTACTGAGGAGAGTCCATACGAAAAGAACCACGCTCCACCGAACTGACAAGGACATGTCGACACCTCTTTAAACTGAAATTATAGTTCATTTAATTAATTTATTTATATTATTTTTATATTATTTCTATCAGATGTCGACCAGAGGAGAATTAGGGAGTCTGTAAAGCTGCTTTGTGACAAAATCAGTTGTAAAAAGCACTATACAAATAAATTTGCTGTTACTGTATCCACTATTAAAGAACCAGTTCAGCACTCCTTGTTTATGAAATATCATTTATTTTAGGTGCCCTTCACAGCCTGACCTATAAAGTTTACACAAATGAGAATTTAAGCTCATGAAACAGTTTAAAAAGGACTGGCTGTTAATATCTTTTAAGTATATTACAGTCTGGCATTCTTAATTTACTGTGTTTGTCATGTGTTTTACCTGTTTGATGGTGAAGTCGTTGATGAGGTGGTGGTTGTGTTCGTTCAGGCTGCAGTGGAGTGTGACACAGTCGGAGTGGAAGAGCAGGTCCTGCAGGGTGTTGACCCGCTGCAGACCCAGTGCTCGCTCCATCCCATCAGAAAGGTACGGGTCATAGAAGATCACATTAAAACCAAACGCTTTGGCCCGCAGAGCCACGGCCTGGCCCACGCGCCCTGAACACAAGTCAAAAACGTTAATGACCAATCCTCACACACTTAGTTCTGAAATCATAAAAACACCCTTCATATATATTACCTATAACATTGGTTATTATAGTAAACAAAATAAAATAAATAAAAATAATTGACTAGGCATTAAGTCTTTATTTCGGATTTGATAACAAAACGTTCTTCATATCTTAGACCTATCTGAAAAAAATACTGATTATTTACTGTGATATAAAAACTGTAATAAGTGATTTAATCAGCTTTTCTATTTATTTATGCATCTTTGACATCATTTTAAAATTAAATTAAAAATTTAGTTGCCAAATTTATATCCACTTGGCTATTTTCCTTCCGAACTATTTTTAATTTGTACCTAACACTATAATGTACTAACATTTAAAAATTACAACTGTTGTGCAAATGCATATCCAAATGTCTACAGTTAAACTTAATCATGTTCCTTGTTTCCTTTTTTTATAGAACTGTCTTAACCAGTCCTAACTGATTAAAACACACTGCATGTTGTGAGATTACATATTTGTAAAATTGAATGACTGTGGAAAATGACAGCAAACAGCTTAAATGAGACTGTGACAGGCACTTCCACATTCATAAAAAATGCTATATAGCTTTATATCACTGTCTACAACTCAAGGCCTGAGGAAATGTTACTACACTATTAAAATGACATTAAATCATAGAAAAAGGCAAATAAGTTTAACATAAAAACAGAAAAAATAACATTAATAAAAAGAGCATAACATGATTTATCTGATACTATTACTGACACTGAAACCTTCAGTATCAACCAACACTAAAAGCAATCCAATATTTTAAAAAAAACTACTAAGCTTTAAAATGAGCTATTTTTAGTTTAGCTACTTCATTTAAGATGTTCATCTAAAAAATCAAATACAATGCTCAACAACTCGAATACTCTTCTGCCTGAAAGAAGGAATAAATGGCTAAGAACAGGACGTGACATTGTGTCTTTTTATTATTTCAGGCTAGATTTGTTACAGAACTGGATTGGATTCATTCTTTGATTCTCTCCATTTACCCGTATCAGATTTATGTAATAGACCTGCTTTTTCATTACATTTGGACTGTGTAAGCAAATGTTAAATGTCAATTCTATTACACTTTCTAATAGGGATGCATCAAAACAAAATTTTTGGCTAAAACTGAAAACCAACATTGAGGAAACATTTGGCAAAAATAAATTATTATGCCATTTTTTCTACCATTGCTGTTTGGACTAGGACTGTTTACTTATCTCACTGAAGTCAAGGCATTGCAATTGCATACATTAATATTCATCCTTCAAAGAATAAATCAAATTACAAAACTAGGAAAATATTTACTTGCACTAAATCAAGTCCAGTTGGCAATACACAATATAAAATCAAATATATTTCTAAAAAAATGTTTTTCTGTCCCACTCCTGAATAGTCTAGACTGTAAAATAAAATATCTTCTTTCATAAAACATGAAGTGCACTATAACGTTCTCTGTAGGATTACTACAACAAGTGCTGAAAGATATAAAGTATCTCACCAAAGTGAGAACACCCTTCGCATTTTTGTAAATATTTTATGGGATAACACTGAAGATATGACACTTTAATACAATGTAAGGTAGTCAGTATATAGCTTGTATAACAGTGTGAATTTACTGTCCACTCAAGATAACTCAACACAGCCATTAATGTCTAAACCGCTGGCAACAAAAGTGAGTGCACCCCTAAATGAAAAAGGCCAAATTGTGCCCAAAGTGTCAATATTTTGTTTGGCCTTCATTATTTTCCAGCACTGCATTAACTCTCCTTGGCATGGAGTTCACTAGAGCTTCATAGGTTCTACTGGAATCATCTTCCATTCCACCATGATGACATCACAGAGCGGATGGATGTTACCGAGACCATGCACTCCTCCACTTTCTGTTTGAGGATGTCCCACAGATGCTCAATAGGGATTAGGTCTTGAGACATGCTTGGTCTTTACCCTGGAGGTGAATTTGAAATGGTTATCATGTAAAAATACTGCCCTGAGCACCAGCTTCAGAAGGTTGGGGGTCATGCTCTGCTTCAGTTTGTCACAGTACATCTTGGCGTTCATGGATCCCTCAATGAGCTACAGCTCCCCAGTGCTGACAGCACTCATGCAGCCTCAAATCATGACACTCCCACCACCATGCTTGACTGTAGGCAAGACACACTTGTCTTTGTTCTCCTCATCTGGTTACCGCAACACACGCCATCTGAACCAAATAAGTTTATCTTGATCTCATCAGACCACAGAACATGGTTCCAGTAATCTATGTCCTTAGTTTACTTGTCTTCAGCAAACTGTTTATGGGTTTACTTGTACATCATCTTTAGAAGAGGTTTCCTTCTGGGATGACAGTCATGCAGACCAGTGTGATGCAGTGTGCGGCGTATGGTCTGAGCACTGACAGACTGACCCCCACCCCTACAATCTCTGCAGCAATGCTGGCAGCTGATACGTCTATGTTCAAAATACAATCTCTGGGTCTGACACTGAGCACATGCACTCAGCTTCTTTGGTTGCTATGGTGAGGCCTGTTCTAAGCGAAACCTGTCCTGTTAAAGAGCTGTATGGTCTTGGCCACCATGCTTTATCTCAGTTTCAGGGTATTGGTTCTTCTTACAGCCTCTGCATCTTTATGTAAAGCAACAATTCTTTTTTCAGATCCTTACAGAGTTCTTTGCCATGAGGAGCCATGTTGAACTTCCAGTCACCAGTATGAGAGAGTGTGAGAGTGATAACACAAAATTTAACACACCTGCTCCCCATTCACACCTGAGACCTTTTAACACTAATGAGTCACATGACACCGGGGAGGAGAAATGGCTAATTAGGCACAAATTTGACATTTTCACTTAAACTCACTTTTGTGGCCTGTGGATTAGACATTAATGACTGTGTGTTGAGTTATTGTGAGGAGACAGTAAATTTACACTGTTATACACACTGTACACTGACTATTTTACATTGTATCAAAGTGTCATATCTTTAGTAGAGTCCTATGAAAAGATATAATAAAATAATGTTATACAGATGCCGACTTTCCTCTTCTGTGCCACTTTGTCTAATAATCACCATAGTGATTGGGATTTTTTTTAATATGATGAATTAATCCTGACGTTGAGAAAGTGATCACATTTTTGACACATCTCTACTTTCTAATTGGGAGTCTACCTACCCTGAAACAACACAACAAAGGTAACAGCAGCACTGCTGTGTGTGATACACTAAAATGCCACCACCATGTCAGTGTCAGTGCTGAGACCACCACCCAATTAACACCTGCTCACTGGTAGTTTTGTGGGGGACATGGCCATTGAGGAACAAATAATGCATAGATACAGGTGGACTACAGTCTGTAACAGTGAGCCACTAATTGCACCTGTATGCTCTGCGGAGAAGCTGATAAAATGAGTGTAGATACATGGACCGTGGACTCGTCAGTGTAAATCAACAGGAAAAAGAAATCAAACTATGTTCATAATGGTTCTTGTAGGGAACTACACTGCTGCTCACCAAGGCCGATGATGCCTAGAGTCTCCCCTCTAATGCGGGCAGCTCCGGACGCCACCTCCCGAATTTGCTCCACACTCTGGACCCTTGTGCCCTCACGTAGAGCCTGGTGCAGCCAGGTGGTACGTCTGTACAGGTTGAGGATATGACAAAATGTGGAGTCTGCTGTTTCCTCCACCGAGGCTGAAGGCATGTTACACACTGCTATTCCTACAATTAAGGTCAAAATGGACACCCATTACACAATTACACAATTTTAATTACTGTGCACGTCAATAAATTTAAATAAAGTTTCTTGAAAGTGCTATGGAATATTATTGACTGATTACACATTCAAATGGCACTGCTCAGCAGGGTTGCACATTATTATATATATACTGTGTCCCATAATCAATTATGATTAAGATGAACCAAGGTATTCAAGGAAATTATTTTGGCCAAAAGTGGTATTTTTTATTAACTTTTATATTATATAGCAAAGTATTCTTTTAACATCATGTACCCCTAATCGAAATGCTAATATTTTGTCCATGTCATGCAGTACTAGTGCTCAACATGGAGGCGGATGTGAGAAGATTACCTAATTCTCCAGCAGACTTAATGTCAATATTGTCAAAGCCGCTTCCAATGCGGACAATGATTCGAAGTGCTTTGAATTTCTCCAGGTCTTCTCGCATGAGTGTAATAGTGTGGTACATGAGGGCCCCCACGGCTTCGTTCAGCACCTGCATTGAATAAAACACACAGGGGGTCACAGGTGAAATACATTTTACTCAGAAATAAGCACCAGGGGTAGAAAGTTTCTGTAATTTGTTATTGTACTTAAGCATTACTTTGGATTTGTCCCAAAGCACAATTACATTAACTAGAGAAAAGTCATTACATCTTCATTGACACCTTTGAATAATGCATTAGAAATTCCAATGGGAAAGAGTTTGAAAAATGAAACGACACACAACTTTACAAATTTACAAACACTAAATAGCTTCATTGGGGCAAAAAAGTATTTGTCAGCCAATTTGTCCCATGTAAAAAGATGAGAGAGTCTGTAATGTTTATCATAGGTTCACTTCAACTTCATTTGTAAAATGGTGCAGAAAATAAGTATTTAGCTCCTACAAACAAGCAAGAATTCTGTCCCTCACAGACCTGTTACTTCTTCTTTAAGAAGCTCTTCTCCTCCACTCGTCACCTGTATTAATGGCACCTTTTTGAACTCGTAATCTGTATAAAAGACACCTGTCCACACCTTCAAACAGTCAGACTCCAACCTCCACCATGGCCAAGACCAGAGTACTGTGAAATGCCATGTTACATTTTGCTGCTGCGGCCTGTGTGTAGAATTCCGTTAAATACACACAATCAGCCATAACATTAACACCACCTCCCTAATATTGAATCTCACTACTCTGTATTTATACATGTGTAATGACAATACAGTTGAATCTAATCTAATCTAATCTAATATTGTGTGTCCACCTCATGCTGCTGACTGTGATGCACTGTGTTCTGACCCGTTTCTCTCAACATTTTATGTTCTTCTGTGGGATCAGGCCAGAGCTAGCCTTCACTCCCTCATCAGTGAGCTTTGGGTGCCCATGACCCTGCTTTTCCTTAGATCACTGTTGTAGGTACTAGCTACTGCAGACCTGGAACACTCCACAAGACCTGCTGTTCTGGAGATGACTTATCAAAGCGTCTCAGAACCTTACGCCCCTGCTTTCAGCACATCAGCTTCAAGAACCGATGGTTCAATTGCTGCCAAATATACCCCACCCCCTGACGATTTTACTGAGCAAATCTCCCAACCCAACATACCTTACAACTCCAACCCCTTACAATTGCTAAAACTTTCAGGTAAAAAGAATTAAGATCATCCATCTGGGCGCTAATGCACTTTATTCACTTAAAGTGGTCAATGTATTTCTTTCAGTTCTGATGAACAGGTTATAGGCTGGGCTTTCAGCTGATATGAATGAACTGAATTACTGTGAATCCGATCCTCTTTCATGGCCACAGATCACTGGATTTTGCTCCTAATACTCCTCCACTATAAAAATGAAAATTCTTTCAATTTATCACATATAAATATTTCATCCTCGCGATGACCTTGGAGAAAAAGATATACATCTTGATTTATATTTATCAAAACTAATAATAAGAGTAACATAGACAAATTTCAGTTTCTGGCACATCACTAGTAACTCTTTTACTCTGCATAACGTTGGGACCCTGCATATATTTTTTCAATCAGGATAAGAAAAAAAAATATTTAATGAAATGTCACTGATCTGATAAAAAGTCACATGATACAGAATCTCACAAAAGCAAGTATCCCTCAAATATTTGTAGATATTTTATCTTTTCTTGGGACAACACTGAAAATATGACACTTTGATACAATGTACAATAGTCAGTGTACAGCTTCGGTGAGTACATTAGCTTACATGAGTAATGAATTTATTTATGCATTATACTGAGCATGTGCACTCAGCTTTTTGGTTGCCATGGCGAGGCCTGTTCTGTCCCGTTAAACCGCTGTACAGTTTCAGGGTGGTGGTTCTTCTTATAGCCTCGGCCATCTTTATGTAGACTAACAATTATTTTATTCAGATCCTAACACTAACACTAGCAACACTAACGAGTCACATGACACCAGGGAGAGAAAATGGCTAATTGGGTACAATTGCACACTTTCACTTAGGGGTGTACTCACTTTTGTTGTCAGTGGTTTAAACTTTAATGACCATGTGTTGAGTTGTAAAAACTGTACACACATCTTCAGTGTTGTCCCATGAAAAGATATAATAAAATGTTCACAAAAAAGAGGGGTGAACTCACTTTTTGCGAGATACTGTATATGCTTCTTTTGTGGCTTAATGATTCTGTTTTCCCTTTTTATAATTTCCCACCATTTTATTGTTATTGTCTTAGCATCAATTAAACCTAGTGTGGTTCAGAAGATGGCTCTACAACACAAAGCTGACTGATACTTTTTTCCACTGCTGTTCAAATATTACAGTATTATACAGTATTGAACACGTTACCAATTTTCTAAGTAAATCTATTTCTAAAGCTGCTGTTGACATGAATTTCTCACCAGATGTCGGTAACAACCATCTAATCCATGGAGAAATCAAACCATAGATGTTCATACATTAAGTTATGTGTAAGAAAATTGAATGACAAACAGAAAAAGTATTGAACACATAAAAAAAGTCATGACAGCAGCTGAAATCTATCAGTAATTAGAAATCAATCCTGACACTCAGTTCATATTAATATCAGCAGGTTCAGTCCCAACTGATGTTATAAAAAGCGTCTCATTACCAAGGAATCACACAAGAAAAATCTCATGATGGTAAAACCAAAGAGCTCTCTCCAGACCTTGATAACCTTATTGTTGCAGAACAGACTGATGTCATTGGTTCCAGAAGAATCTCTAAACTACTGAAGGTTACAGTGAGCACTGTTGGGGCCATAATCCAGAAGTGGAAAGAACATAATTTCACCATAAACCAACCACAACCAGGTTCTCCTCACAAGATTTCAGAAAGAGGAGTGAGAAGAATTATCAGAAGAATCCAAAAGCCAAGGAGCACTTGAGAACTTCAGAAAGACCTGGTACAGTTTCAAAGACTCAACCTTCATGGCCTGTGTATGTATGGACATGTATGGTTTGATTTCTGTGCATTGGATGGTTGCTACCAACATCTGGTGAGAATTTCATGTCAATTAGAAAACTGGTGACATGTTCAATACTTATTTTACCTGCTGTATGTAATGGAGTTGACAGTGTGCACTTGTCTTTTTAGTTATGTGCCAGTGATTTTGATCACAGGCAGACAAACAGCTCTCCAGTCTATAAGAGCTTCTTTTCATGCTTGAGGGAACCATGTAATATCCCTGTCTGTTCAGCGGGGGGGAGTTAAAACTGGTAAAACAGCCGAGTACTTGCAGGCTTGTGAAAGAGAATAGAGAAGAAAACTGGAGAACCATCTGTCTCCACAGGCCCTGGGAGGGCACGTTTGAGACTCGATCAGGCATTCCTCCAGAACTACACAGCACGTGCCAAATACAATCTGCAAATCAGCAGAAAAATGCACAGCCACGGTCTTATTTCAGGTCTGATTGACTGATATTTTTTCCATTCAGGAAACATACATATTCACATTTAGGAGAATATAAAACATATGTCATGAAAGAACGATTTATGACTCTTTGAATATGTGGGATATCTTCCTGCTTCAGAACAGAACAAAATGGTTTGATTCAGAGGTTCTGATACTGTTGTACTAACATTATAATCATGGCAATAAACTATACTTAATAAAAATCCCTTTGTCTTAGGGCCACTGCAAAAGTAGAAAGATAGTAGTAGGTAGTAGTAGGTCTAGCCCATGTGTAAAGAAAAACGCCATTCCAAAACATACACTTCCTGGTTTGTCAGTGTAATATATTTGAAATTTATATTTCTGATTACAAGGGGTTGGATAAATTAACAACATATGTATGAATCTCACAAAAGTAAACATTCCTTCCATAAATTCCTTTAAAAAATTGTTTTAAAAAATTTTAATTTTATGTTGTAATAACTTTTTCTGCTGATCTCAGATCTGTGTTCAGTTTTTTCTGGTCAGCTTTGTGTGTTGGGAGTAATCTGATTTTACACCACTCGTAAAACTTCCACTGGTAGAAACGTTGGTAGAGATGCTCCATTGACTGAACGTCATGGTGAGAACGTTTTCCTTGCTCACCACTCACTGTACCTAGATTTTCTGGAAAAAACTCTAAACTTTCTATGTATGAAGTAGCCCAGAGAGTTCTTGCAAACCTACTTGAATGCATTCCAAGCTTCTAGTCTGGTGGAAGAGAGAGTCTGTTTGAAACCTTATACTAAATGTAGAATATATCATTAAATAAATATATGTGCAAGAAAAAAACAAACCAGGATTTTAAATAAGCACAAAACTCTACAAAACCCACAGAAAATCATCAGTGGTGATGGTCTGTTGGTCTGGTCTGGTCTGTTCACTTGTGTAAGAAATGTTTTCACTTCATTTTACTATTTTTGAAGAGGTTTTGCTCTGACAGTGACAAAACATAACAGGATATGAGATGCAGTTAAACCAGTTTGTGAACTCAGCTATTCAGTAATACATTTACAACAAACAGTGATGTTTTCATTTTTCTTAATGAAATGTACATGTTTTTATATCACAATACTTCATTTAAAGCGCATGTAGTAGTACTGTAACTCTCTAAACTACTACTACTACATTTTAAGTGCATGTAGTAGTACTGTAACTCTAAACTACTACTACTACATTTAAAGTGCATGTAGTAGTACTGTAACTCTCT
>JBBIGC010167307.1:0-15947 GCA_037576955.1 Lepidarchus adonis
TAGTTACACTGTAGTTACATGCATTGTTAATGTGTAACTACACAGTAATTAGAGACACTTAATATAAAGTGGGACCGTTTTTTTTCTCTCATTGTACAGTCGACAGTTGTTGGATAGTCCAGAACTACATTTGTGTGACAAACAGCTTGAATTTTGAATTGGATGATATTGTTGAATATTGAAATCGTTGGCTTGTTTTGACAGTATATTATCATGAGGTTAGGCATGGGCTTTTCCCTTTAAAAATGAACACTGTGACATCCACAAAGCTGCACAAATCATTTAATTGTTGTTCCAATTAAGACCGCATGTGCAATACCACTGTTGCTTAGTGCTTTATTATTTGTATATTTTTATCTTATTTTATTCATTACAAATCTTGTTTCTATTCTATTTAAATTTATTGTAGTCATACCTTATTTTTGTTATTTTATCTTACTTAACTTTTCTAGTGCTTTCCTTACTGTACCTTTTTATGTCTGTTTTGTCTCCATGTGCTGGCTTAAGCAATTTATTAAATTAAATTAAACAATAGCGCTTTTCTGATTGTGATTCTAATATTGTGTTATTGTTGTTGTTGTAACAATTAATATTAACTTTATTATTATATGACCTAATATAGCCTATTATTATTATTATTATTATTATTATTATTATTATTATTATTATTATTTAAACATTTATTATTATTAATCCCAGACCTCAAATCTATCGTCATATGACATGTGCACCTCAGCTAATGTTACTAGTCCAGTCCAACCATAACGTCCTCCACCTCACACCTTTAACAGGAGGCTTGTTAGGAGAGTTAGACAGCTGATACTGAAGATGATTCTAAGGGTAAGAAAGAAATTTTTATTTCATTAAATCTGCAAGTGGACTGCAGACAGCAAGAACTGGAAAGGACCTTAAGAATCAAACCCCATTAACATGCATTGCTGCAGAGTGGGAAACGGAACATTGGCCACAACTATTAGACTTTTTAAAGTGAAGCGTAAATATTCATGATTATGTATTACAACCGGATCATTCTGGTTGCGTTTTAGTATCTCTTCTGCTCTCGGATGTCCTCAGTAAGGTCTTCTGGGTTTAAGATTTTTACATGCTGGTGTGTAAGGACAGTTCACTTGTAAACAGTGATTTCCAATAAAGCCAAGTTAAAAATTGTGGAGAATTAGGAGTTAGGAGTCTGGTCTGTAGATAAGTGTAGGATGGTGTGGTTGGATACTCTGGGAATCAGTCTGCCATGTGGAAGGTGGAGGTGTTAATAAGCTACACCAACAGCTACCAAGGAGATTTTTTATGACATTTTATAAATTGGAAAATTCACACAAATCATGTGTACAGTATATGGCTGTGCATTGGCAAAAAAACTAGATACGTACGTACGAACGATACGTATCCTAATACAGGTATAACAATATTTAAGTATATTAAGTATATATATTAAGTATTTAAGTATTCTAAACAGCTGAACTGTCCTTTATTATTATGAGCACAACAATGAAAAATCAAGGCCTAAAAATTTGGATAAAAGAGCCATGTTTTTGTTCACTAATAAAATATGTATTGGTTCACCTTCATTGAGGAAATAGTGTTGGTTTCATACTAGTTACACATGTAATTCTTTTTTAAATAAATGGTAGTTTGTGTCCATTCTTATTAGTTCTGGTTACAAATGGCGACAGAAATGAATAACAGTACTGTGTAACAAACTAAAGTTCTGTATCCACTGTTCATCTGTGAAGCTTGACACAGTTCATTCCCACCGCTCAGATGTCCCGATGTTCACTCATTTAGACTACGTTATTTGCTGGCACCATACAGCATAGGGGATATTATCTTTTTCAAAGCTTCTATTACACCATTGGACAGTTTGCCAAAAAAAGTTCTTAAACTGCCAAGATATACTAGGACTGTTCAAACAACAAAACAGCAAAATATTGTGACCTACTTGCTACTGTATTGATTTTTTTTTTTTGCACAGTCCTAGTACATTATATGCAAGCTTCCAGGTCTATTTTGCCATTTGTTCTGAGAACGATCTTCTACAAGGTTCTGCACTCAAGACAAAAGGAATGTAAAAATTCAGCCAAATTTCTGTAGAGATATTTCATGTTGTCCTGCATTCTGAATTGCATGAACTAGACATTCATAGTCTACTCAAGCCACATTTAATTATACACATTTAATTAACATTAAAGTGGTTAGATTTTTTCATTTAAGGTATTGTAGAAGCTTTAAAATTGTAAAATTATATGTATCTTATCAATGTCTTATGCATGCACTATGAAGCTGAACATTTCTTTGTTTGGCAAAGTGGTAAAAGTGAAAACCTGCTCTTTTTAATGGGACAGTATTAAAGTGTTAAACTTGTGCCTCCCTGGGTTTCTAGTGGACCTACAAGTACAACAGTGAGGTCACATTTAAAAAGGCCATGGGAAATCGAGTGTGATTTGTTTTAACTTCAGTATTTGTAAAACTGCCCGGTTTGTTCATGGGTCAGCACGAGCAGCTTGTGTTATTTGCAGGCTGGAGAGCTGCTCTGGCATCTGCCTTCCAAGTGCCGTGTTGTCTGGACGCTTGGTGCCCAGGCACAGGTGTGCTCTGTCATGTTCCTGCAGCCAAAAGCTCTCCACTGTTTGCCAGAAGTGCTCTCCCACTTGAGGGGGAGGATGGAGGGGGTACTGTTACTCTACAGCTCAATCCTTCTACGGCATTGTGTTGCTGGTTTTCAAGGGCATTGGTAGATTCTGGCATTTTGTTGCTGTTTCGGTGGAGATTATGGTTTGAGTTGAGATGTTTGATTTGAAGGACACCGTGATCTTGTCAGAAATTAGGATGTCCCGATCCTGTTTTTTTGCCCCTGAGTCAGATCCAAGTCAATTATTATTGAGTCACAATCTGATATTTGTATTTTCCTAGATAACAGTTTCATAGCGCCTGTTCCTGCTGTATGAGATCAAACAGATTGATGCGCTTCAATACCACACACTTTAAAGTAAACGAGGGGTTAAATCCAATGCACAGTGAGGTATCCACACTGGGTGAACATCAGAATTCCAAATGTCTGTGGTAAGTCTAATTACAGTCACATCTGATAAAATATCTTATAAGTTAAGGAGAATCAAGGTTATGGAGGGGAGGTTTATCGTAGCTCCAAAAGATGGCGGGATCCTGTATTCTGTACACTGATTGGCTGCTCAGCCAAAGCAATAAATACAATTTCCTTCTTTGTAAACCTTTTTGCCATTTTCACTGTATCAAGGAAACTCCTCTCTGTGTAAAAGTGTCTCCGGTGTGTGTGTGTGTGTGTGTGTGTGTGTGTGTGTGTGTGTGTGTGTTTGTGTGTGTAAAAGTGTCTCCAGTGTGTGTTACCTCCTGAGTGAACTGGCTGGATTTTGTTGAGTGTTTGTTGTTTAGGGGTGAAATCAGATTAGTAGTATTACTGTAAATGCAGTTCTGTTGCTACCACCTTGTGAAATGCTCATATTCTAAACAGTACATGTGGCCACTGGCCTGATTTCATTTTCCAGTTTGAAATATTTCCACACTGCTACATTTTAACCACACGCTGCCACAAAGTTCTCTATTTATAGCACTTACATGATGACTGATGTAAAACAATGGATTGCAATTAGACTCCTTCATGACTGAGCTGATCATCAGTTAAAAATGCCCTGATTGACACTGATACCAAGATCAGCCCAGGACATCACTAGTTAGTAATAGTGAGATTCACAATAATTGTTCCTATATTACCTCATATGTCTAAACACACTTTTTGAATGTGCCACAGAAGGTTCTTTGAATGATGCCATCAAAGAATTGTTTTAGAGCTCCCAAGTGGCTCAGCTGGTATTTTTATGATGTAGTAGGTTTTCTGGGCAAGGATTAAGGCAGGGGTGCCCACACTTTTTTGCCTTGCAAACTATTTTTAAAACAACCAAGTCAAAATGATTTACCAACCATAAAATTTATATATACATATATACATATATACATATATATATATATAGTTGATTTGTTAGCTGGAGTTTTGCATTATCTTGAGGATGCACGGTGACCATTGGCCTTGTGATACAAAAGATAAGGTCTCAGATTGGCTGTACTGCATGTCAATCAACTGCCAAACACCACAGTGGGGATGGGTAATAGGAGAACACCCTTTTTTAAATGACATGCAATCTACCAGGAATGTAGTGTATTCATTGGCTTGCGGTACACTCATTTTTCACGTGCGTGGTAGAGTTTATTTTGAAATAATAAATCGGAGTATACGTTCAGTGAATTGGGCACACCTGGATTAAGAATTAATTCCATGTGTGCATTCCAATGGAAGTGTGATTGGGTGTGTATGTGTAGAGTACATATCCTCAGTCCGAGTAACAAAGCAATTTCCACATTTACAGTGTTTACAGTCATGTCCTTGGCATTTTAAGTGGTTTTTGGAATTGTCCTTCTAGTCTGGATGGAGCAAGGGGGTCAAAGTTAAACTGTTGACAAACCCTTTGACCTTTTGACCTTCTGACCTTCTTTAAGCAGACCAAATTCCATCCAGTGGAGATAATTAATCAACATCATTTCATGAAAGGAGTTGGAATTGGTCATCAGAGTTAAGCTGGAGAGTTGACAGCAGGACGTGTTGGAGGACTGCCCTGAAGGCTAAAGCCTGGAAGCCTGATGGGCAGTGTAATGAAATTGGTCTTACGGAGGATTATCAAACTTTGTCAGAAAGTTGGACCTGAAAAGTTACTCAGGTCTGATGCTGGTTGCTGCCAATGTCCTAGAAAAAATTGGCATAAGAAGAATGGCAGGTTTATTATAAACCTCATTTCTGGAGAAGTTGAGACATTGTATAAAAGGCAATGAAAAAACTTTGCAATTTGTGATTTCTCTTAACTTAACTGACAATAGTAAAAATGAATGACATTTCATTATTTTGGTGGGCAGACTTGATTGTATTTTGTAGTTTAGAATTTGATATCTATTTTAGAATTTGAAACACAGTCAAAAGAAGTTGGGATGGGTTAAAATAAAAGACAAGTTTATAGAATATTCAAGTTCCGAACATTTCGAAACTTTCCACAATAAACAGGTGAGCTGGTAACAGATGAGGGACCATGATTGGTATAAAAGTGGGATCCAATATAAGCAAGCGAAGATGGGTCGCGCCAAATGTCATGAGAGGGAATATTTCTCGCGTCCACTTGGAGATCTGCAACAGTTAGTCTCCTCAGTTCCCAAATGATTGGAAAGTGTAATTAAACATGACACAATGATGTAACACAGTAATGTAACAACATTACATTTATTTTTAATTTTATTTTTTGTTTATGTTTACAAAATTAAATTAAGTTGTTCCTTTAAATATTGAAATATTATATATTGAACATTATTTTTATTATTTTATTATTATTATTGTCCTTTAAATACACCACACTTTGTTGTTTATACTGCATTTTTTAAAGCCAGCCAATCTTTACCAGAAAAGGGTAGCGTGTAGGTAGATTAAAAACTGTACGTTTTAATTAAAGAAGCTAAATTAATTTGTAATGTAAATTTGGAAAATTAAGGAAGGAAAATAGGAAATAATGTTTTGTCAGAAATGTCATAGATCTGTTTCTATGCCAAAAGCCAGGATTGGCCAGTGAGCCTAAAATATTTATATGTCACATTTTTCACGGCATTTTTCACTTGATGTGTTTTTTAAACCTAAAGCATGGAGGCAAATCTGAAAATGACAAACGTGTGGAAGGTTGTCATATGTCAGTCATTGCTGTGCGTATAGGTTACTGAAATGAATGGGGCGTTGTGTCTGCTGAATTACTTTTTTTTTTAACATTGGGAAGCGGTTGGAGAGCTAGACTGAAGAATAGGAAGCATGCTGTGCCTTGAAAAGTGGCAATAAAGTAGGATTACCTGAAGAATAGGAGATGACGGAGATCATAATCTTGGGAGCTGGATGGTTTGAGGTGTCATTCGTCATTCTTGTCAGGAGTGGAGACTCACCTCAGTGCTAGGAGATCTGTCTGCTCATGCTCAGTTTTTCCCTTGTCTATTTTAAGATTGTATGGATCATTTTAGTGCACCCCCTGACCCCTGGCTAGGTCATGCTGGTGGACCGGGACTAGCAGAGTAAGGGAAGGGAGTTTTGGGCTTTGGTGTCGGCCTGGTTAATGGTGTTCCCTGCTCAGCCTGTGCTGTAGAAGCTGAGCCTACCTGAGCACACTGAAGCCCTACAGGCAGGGCCTGTTTTGTTGTTTGTGAAGCTTCGTCTGCCTCCAGCTCCTAATCCACATAGGAGACGTCCCCACTGACAGATCCCACCCGCGTCTTGCTCTGTTTTCCATTCCTGCTCTCTCTTTTTCTCTCTCTCTTTGTCTCTCAGCGTCTTTATTCTCTACCTGCCTGACCCTGCTGGCTCTCATGGCTCAGATGGTTCTGCTAATGAAGCTCTCTGGAATACACACTAGACTACTCGTCTAATCTGGACGTCCACATCTTTTCATCTCTCAAGGCTGTGCACCGTTCAGGTTGCTTTGGTGCCTAAACCGTGACGTTGACACCAATTGCTGAACAATATTTCTTCCCAACATCAACTTTCACATTACAGACTGAAATTGGGTGTGAGGTCATTGGAGGACTGCAGGCCAATTTTAGTCTTTATTATATATAAATTATTCATAAATTCAGTTTTGGCTAGGGTTACAGAACTCTAATCTGTAGCTTACATGTTTGATGTGAATATATTTTCCTGAAGCTGGGCTTTGTCGTTTTACTTTCTTTATAATAAGAGCAATGTTCTGTTTTTTATTAATGAATCAAAAGTTTCTGAAAAGCAAAATTCAGTTTTTGAATTAATTCATTTAATCCAAAATGTTTTTTTTCTTTAACGCATCAATGTTTTTTTAGTAATTCAGTTGCACAAGTTTTACACAGTATTATATACAGTATTTATTTAATATATATTTTTAATTATTTTTTAGATTAGAATGAAAGTAGAAAGGTAAAGCACAAATAAAGATATGGTTACTTTCAACAAGCAAAGGAAAGCACTGAAATTTGCTGAAAATTAGATTATAATAATGTTTCATATGTTACTAGCCAAAGCTCACACTAATAACATTCATTACAAATCTGATTTCGACAGTCAATCAGCTGTCTCCATTTATCGGCTACTAAGATGGAATACTTGTAATACATTCTGTAGTATTTTGATGCTCTGCAGCTTAGCATTTTAAAATAACAGTTAAAAATGACAGTCACCTTCACATATTAGTGTTTGCAAGTAGAAGAGTATTTATTGCTTGAATGTGTTACTTATTTCGGTCCATAAAGCCATGTTTTGTGCAAACAATTTCAGAAAAAAGTATATGAGATGCAAATGAAATAAAATTTAATTACATTTTATATAATGACATAATTATGCAATGTATATCAATTCTATAGGCAAGGCAAGCATTTCTGTAATACATTATCCTACACAGGTCATTCAATGTGCTTTACAGAAATAAAGGGAATATAATATAAAAAATCAAGAATAAAATAAAGTTAAAAGATATCAATTAAGACAATCCTTCACAGAAAGTGGGTGGAAAAAGGTAGATACAAGTAAATAGTAAGGAAAAGTAAATAAAATTAAGCTTTGGAATTAGGGATAAAATAAAATAATTAGAAATAAAACATATGAATGAGAGAAAACAAGAAAATAAATTAAATGTGTCATAATTATTTTTTATATGTATCACTTTTGTTGACATCCAATCAGGTTTGTGCTCAGGGTTATGCTTGCTGCCCATTTTGTTCCCCTCTGTGCTGGTTTCTTAATTTTCATTCATACTGGTCTTAAAAAGCATCTAGTAAAGTTTAACCTTCGTCACTGCCGGGCCCAAGTTATATTCTCACTTTTCAGAAATGACTCTTTCTGAGCTTAACTTTCAGTTGAAACTAAAAATGTAAAAAATAAAATGTAATAAAATGTAAATAAAATAAAAGTGAAAACAACAGTTAATTTATGATTTGGCCCAACGAGGTAGAAAAAGCTCAGTTCTTTCAGTTAAGCATCCAAAAAAGTGTCACTTTTTGTGTGGGCACTCTTAAAATATGAATAATTGAGACTGCATATCCCCTTACCCTGTCGCTACCTCTCACATTCGTGCGCCAGCAGCCATGTGTTATTTTTGCGCCAAGAAACAGGAGATGCTCAGGTCAAAGTGAAGCATATCCCAACACTTCCTTTCAAACTGCCAGGATTGGTGCCAGAGCTTGTCAGAGACTTCTTTCCCTGAGCAGGGCTTTCACCTGCAGTGATCAGTTTTGGGGGTGTGATGTCATCACAGTACGCATCATCACATTCTGAGCACATCATGGATATCACCAGTACCTTTAAGAACACTTGGGTTCATGAGAGATGATTGGTGCTGTGGAGATGCACGTAGTGAGGTGAAGAACATGAAACACATTCATCACTGTTAACAGTAACCGAAGTGGAATTTTTACCTGATCTTGCGTTAGGTAGAAGGTCACTAAGCTTTAAATTCTGTAGAAAATGGCTCTTGAAAGAAAACCATATCCAACATGTTTCTCCATTTTCATTACATTTTTCTTTCCTTGAGATCAGCGTAATGATGTTTGTGTGTTTCTGTTTAATAACAACAGGTACAATCATTTGATTAACCTCACTATGGAATGAAATTAAACATGCTATGCTTTTAAGACTGTAATATGTAAATGATCTATGTTCTGATTGGTTGCACTGTACTGTGAGACTCAAAGAATCAAAGAATACATGGGGTCCTAGACTTATTACGAAAATTCATGGTTACGCTACCCCAAACCCATTATTTGTGTTTTTTTAATGGTGTGAAAAGGGAAAGTGAAAGTACTTTTAAAAAATGCATTACACATTGAACATCAACTTACATCAAAACTTGACTTACGGCATGTGACGTGTAAAAGAACAGAACGGTTTTATGACATATAATGCTTTAAAATATTTTCAAATGTTTTGAAATAAATAGATAATTTAAAAAAATAACTGATTTCCAAACAAATTGCACTTAGGTCGATATTAGTCTTTGAGTCACCTTGGGCGAAACACTCTTGCAAAGTGCCATGATGCCAGAGATGGGAGATTTGCTGTGGTTAGCAGTCATCTCACTGTAAGAAGGTCCTGGGTTCGATCCCTAAATTGCCCATGGCCATCTTTCTGTGTGAAGTGTACAAGCTTTGTGTTTGTGTTTCCTCTGGGTTCTCTGGTTTCCTCCCACTGTCTGTAGGCTTTTGGTTTAGGTTGAGTGGCTACTCTAAATTGCCAGCAGGTCTGTGAATGGTTGTCTGTCTCTGTTACCCTGTTATGGGTTTATCCTGGAGGGCGGGTGTGAGAATTAGATAAAAATTAGCCCATGATTTTAAATATTACGCTTCAATTCTGCCAATGGATTAAAAATGAAATAAAAATAATATAAACGTCTAAGAGTCTGGTGTACTTCCAAAAGTACAACAGTTTGGGAACCACTTTTCTAGGCATTGCCCCCCACATGAAGGGTAAAAGCCTCTGATTGTGGAGGTAGAATTAATTTGCCATTCTGCTCTGCGGTCTGATCTCAGGTGGGGAGGGATTAGATTGTTGTGCAGGAGGACGTGTTCTCTCATGCACCTCCGAGGTCAGCTAGAGTCCCTCGAGCACCTTTCTCCTTCATTCTAACAGCAAGTACTTCAACATCAGCATTTTCTCTTCACTCTCTCATCTGTTTGCATCCTGTTATTTATCAAACTACTACCTCAAACTTGGCAGAAAGGGATTCTAGTGCAATCGCACCCACGTCTGATCCGTCTGTCTCCTTTAGAGTTAGGATAATTACAGTTTGGCCTTGAGTCACAAGCCTCTGAGCGGTGGAAGAGGAAGCGCGTCCATCAGCACCTTCCCACCGGCACCATTCCCAATAAAACATTACGGCTGCTAAGGTGGTGATTTCGACCCGATAGGGAGGGATTCCTATAAAGTCCAGAGGGTCTTGATTATAGACTGTCTGGCAGCTGTTGCCCTGAAGGGTCTTACTGCCATTGTTTGGGTGCTTTTCTGAGATCTTTCACACTCGTCTTGATTCTTATCACTGAGCAGAAGTGAGTGAGTGAGCTGGAAGTGTCCAATCATTCAAACCTCCTCTTTTGAACGTTCACAAACATCCTACACCAGGAGGGCCGGTGTCCATGATTTGGTGATTTTCATGATCAAGCACACCTGGTTCCCCTCACCTGTGAATTACCCGGTGTCCTGACTGTGTATGAGGAAGGGAAATGTGCAAACTGTGCTACCGAACTGTGCAAAACCTCCAGGTCCGAGGTTGGATGGTGCAGTCATGAACTGCTAATTGGTTCACTAGACAGGGTTCACCCTGGACAGGAGGCCACAGGGTGACAGACAATGTAATGTTGAGCAGCCAGTCAACCTAAACCACAAGCCTTTGGACACTGGGTAAAAACCTGAAAACCCAGAGGAATCCCACACAAACGGGAGGAACTTGTACACTCCACTCAGAAAGACAGTGGCCGACCCAGGACCGAACCCAGGACCTTCTGGCTGTGAGGCGACCACCAGGCCACCCCGCTGGAAGAGAAGTAGGACGGTTGTAAAGTGTCACAGTTGTGAGCCTCCCCGATGTCTCCTGTTCACTTTCCGTACAGCAGAGTTATGCCACTCGGGTAAATATGTCTTCAGTAAGAAGAGTTCACAGCAGCGTCTCAAAGTAACAGTCTCTTCTTGACTGAGCTCCAGACGTCTGGCACAAGAGGGACCTCCTTTGACAAGCCACTCTCATCTCAGATAAACTCATTAATTCTCTTTCAGTCTTCGCCTCGCAAGCGCACTGCTGATGGTGCTAACATTTGTAGCATCTTCAATGCAGCTTCACATGGAACTTTAATGGGTTGCTTTCAAGGCTTCATTTGGAAGCTCCCAGTCTCTCCTGGTCATTACAGCGATAAATACATTTTCACAACTTGGATCTGTTGCTGTTCCAGCGGTAACTTCAAAACCCTGTAATTTACATCAGTTTTCCCAGCATATACGAAATATTGCACGCCAAGGTGGCCGCCACCTGTAGAACCAACCAGGGTAAGGTGTAATCTCTGGGAGGAAGGCGAGGGAAGGCAAGGGTGGGGAGAGTCACCTGGTCGTGCTTTTGTGTTATCCTCTCGCTTCAATTTAGGGGCCCTGGGCACATGCCGGGGAGACATTCTCCAGACAGTGGTAAAGCCCAGGTCTGGGCTTGTCCTCCTGAATTATTCCATGTGCCGTCACCACTTGCCTGAGGATGTTGCTCTGACAGTGCAAAGAGGCCTTTCCGACTCAGGGAGGGGCTTTACCTGAGCCCACATTCCATTCAGTTTAACACTCTTATTAACTGAGCCCACCTGCCCATTACTCTCCAGTCATATACATTCAGAAAGTATTCACACCCCCTTGACTTTTTGCAGTCTGATTCTGATGTCTGACTGTTGCAAAGCACAGATCTGGGGAAGGCTACAAAATAAGTTCTACACTGATGGTTTCCTCCATAATTCTCAAATGGAAGAAGACTCCTCTAAGATCTGAGCAATCGAGGTAGAAGGGCCTTAGTGAGAGAGGTGACCAAGAACCTGATGGACTGAGAAGTTCCAGATGACAATAATTGCTGCAGCTTTCCACTGATCTGGACTTAATGGCAGAGTGACAAGATGGATGCCTCTCCTCAGTGAAAAACACATGAAAAAGCAGGACCCTCATACTGTGAGGAACAATGTTCTTTGGTCTCTGTTTGCCCTCGGTTCTAAACCTTACGTCTCAAGGAACAGCTGGAGAGCTTATATATACTGTATATGTATATGTACTGTTTGTGTGTGTGTCTATGTATGTATACACACAATGAAACAGCCAAAACATGAATACCTCCAAAACATCTCAGACATCTTCTCTAAGAGCCAACATTCACATGTTGTACTACAAGAGATCCTGTATGTGTATTAATATCACAATATCAATATTCAGCAACAACAATATATCGTGGCAGCCCTAGTGTAGACACTGCCTGTGTGTAGAAGCTACAGAAATATCTACCAGAAGTGACGGAAACATTTAATAGTAACTCACTATGTAGAAAAGAATGTTATAATGTAACTTCTAAGACTAGATAGTCCTTTCAGAGGCAGACTTTGTCTTTTGAAAAATTCTGTGCAGCCTGTAACCTTTCAGAAAGTGCCATAAATGGGGTAAGCCTTTCTAACCGCTCAGACGGAGCTGAGCACCCCATTATTAGCTGTTTTTTTTTTTTCTCTCTGAACCTTGAAGTGCTGCTCAAGCTGACTGCAGGCAGTGAGTCACCGTGCAGCAGGCTATCGCTTTCAGAGAGAGAAAGAGAGAGAGAGAGTGAGAGAGAGACGGAAGGAGCCAGTCAAAGAGAGAGAGAGAGAGAGAGATAGAAAGAAGGAGTTTGTCTTGTCAGGCCGTAGTCACGCCACCGGGGCCCTGCGGGAGAGGGCCTGCGAGGCAGAGGCTCAGCCCTGGCTGTCAGCACAGCCTCAAAGGAAGGCAGCAGGAAGGCAGCAGAGAGTCCCCAGGGGAGAGAAAAGAATTAGGCAGCCTGATTTATTGAGTTATAGTACCAGGCCTGCAGACACACAATGCCAGTGGAGGTGTTGCAACATGGTCTTGAAGAACAGTAATCGTTTTGGTTTGAGGAATATTTCAGAAGGTGATGAAGTCATTAGTTAAGCAGAATTACTCCTCACACCTTTGCTGGATGATAATGAGGCGTTTGAATGGGCTTTCGCTGTACATCACGTTTTCATTAGTGTAACAAGCATGAAGGAGCAGTTTGGTGATATTGTTAAAAATTTTCCCCCACCTCAAATATAGTGGAGGCCAAGACACGTCTACTGCCCGAGCGCTGATCCTTAGTGACGGAGGTCTATGACACACACACCTGTTTCAGACTTTGATGTGCCAGTATTTATCTATAAATTTTGATGTAAGTCAAAACTCATGCATGCACTTTGAGATTTTACGTAAATGTAAAGTGCTTTACAAATAAAATGTATTATTATTATTATTCTGCAGATGTTTTATTGAACAGCACTGTGCTTTATTAACAGCAGCAACATGAACGTCTCATATTACAGTAAAGCATTTAGGAAACGTTACTCAGAGTACACATCTGAACCAGCAGCGCAGAGACTCACTTGGAGGCACAGTTTCATTTTGGGACCCGTGATTTTCTTTCTTTCTTTCTGTTTTCTCTCAGCACAGACCACAATTTGCAAGTTGCTCCAACTTGCACTGCTAACCCATGCTCTCTCGCTCTTTTAACCCATTTTCCATGCTATCCACCCGTTCTCCACTCCACACACTACACAGTCCATAATGCATTGCTCCCCCCACAACACACCACTGGGAACCGGAAACAAACAAGTTGCCGGAATTAGCAACGGTTAGCAGTTAGCCTAGCCGTCATGGTCGTCGATGCAGGCGCAGACTCTGATTAGCTTTGCTAATTATAACCTAACAATCTGGTTGTCATGTTATGGCCAGAAGAAGAAGAAGAAAAAAAACTACCTTTGATACTGGAACACATCTTTGTACTGCTCCATCACACAGCACTGTCAATCATCCGTCAATTGTATGTGTAATGTAAATTCTTCAGCATAAAATTAGCAACGCTGAAATGCAAAAATTATTCTTCAAATCGGATCAGCAATGTCAATTGCGACTTGTCCTTCTTTTCTGTCACTAATGTTGGACACATGTTCATATCAGAAATTACAGATGATGTCTGGAGCTGAAATTCTGCAGCGTAGTGCTTGCATTGCAGGATAGTATCAATAAGTTTAATATGTTATCAATACTCAACTTTGGTATAATGTCACCAGTATAAAGCTGCAAAGGCTCCAGGGGCCTTTTACTTGCTTTTACTTCAGGTTGGTAAATTCAGTAACAATGCGTCTAATAACATGGGGCGACTTATCTTATATTTTTAAAACAAAAATAAGCATTTAATGTGACTTATAAAATGGGGTAGCTTATAATGTGGGGTGGCCTTTTGTTAAGGAAATACGCTAGTTTTACCACAGACATTTAGAGCTCTGATGTTTGCCCAGTGTGAATACTTAGCGTCAATGTGCACTGGATTAACCCTTCGTTTAATTTAGATCTTGCAGTATTGAAGCACATTTGATTGTCTGATTTCATACAGCAGAGTGTATAAACCAGGCGGTCGAGGACATGATGGGCACTTGGAAAGCAGATCAGAAACAGGTCCAATTCAGTTGTCAGTTATCAAGCATGTACGTTGGATTTTAGTCACTTTAATGTACCTGAAGAGGCTGCAGTCACACTGTTATCTAGGAAAATACATACATCGGATCGGGACTCAGTATCAGATCCTAAATAATAAATTACTCGGGTTGGACTTGGAAACATACCTATGTTTTTTTCCCGTCAGGGTTACTTTTTTAGTTGTGTTATACACAGATTTTATTAACTGTATTTGTCAGTAAATTGTGCATTAGTGACCTGTCTTGCTGTATCTCCAACACACACTCATAAACCTCACACACAAATTCACCTGCTTTCTTTCATTGTGTATTTTGGCTGAGCGCCATGAAGAGGACATGACGGATGCATGGTTTCCCAGGCTCTCTCAGGGGAGAGCCTCTGGAGGAGTATCTGCTGTCGAGTGGCTTCTCCTGGGATCCAACCTGTGAGAGCCCAACCCCCAGTTTTCAGGACATGGGAACACTTTGGGCTGTGACATGAAACGGAGGTAGAGACTTATCTAGAGCAAGAAACAAGAGAGAAGATGAAAGATAGAGGTGCTGTGCTGGGCCTAAGTGTGGCAAAGAGCAGCTTCCTACAGCCATGGGGCTGCTTCAGAATTCCTCCTGCAGTCCCTCGCGACGAGTTGCTGTCAGATTACAAAGGGTGTTTGTAGTTGGTGGGTTGGTGGCCCTTTTGGGTTTTTTACAAGTTCAAAAGACTCTTCATATAGTTCTGGGCTCTGTGGCTGGAGGCTCCTTTCTGAAGCTGCTGGCTCTATCCGTACTGTCACACTGGAGAAAGGGATGTATGCCGAGCTGTAATCATTTTCATTTTCATTTCTGATGTGTTGTCTTATAATCTATATGAATATGCAAAAGTGTCAGCAGCCCCAGTCAAGTGAAAATAACTGCACTCTGGTTACAGGATACACATAAATGTGGCTTTTTTGGAACAATTTTAGTGTCTGTTCATTTAAAATATTGCAGATATTATACACCCATCTATCATAATTACATAATGACAAGGTGTCATTACAATAATAAGGTGCTATAACTTTTGCACACACCATTTTTCCAATATGTAGATTCAGCTGATACACTGTGGGAAGTGGTGGCCTTTCCTAATCAGATCACAAATAGTCACTTTCACTACAACTGTGTTCTCTAAAGAGAAGGGTTCCTCATCCCACAGTTACCACCAAATCTAACCTTTAACCCTCACATGTGCAGCACAAGGCAACTATAAATGGTTTCAGGGGAGCAGTGTAGCGGGACGTGACTTTGCTTCAGATTACCTCAGTGGAACCTGGGGTGGGACTTGAACCTGCAAACTTCTGATCACAAGAACAAGGCCCTAACCACTAAGATAAATATAGATAAAGTTTTTTTCACAGTATCCACAGTAACGATCACTGTCAATCTGGACTTCAGAAGCTGAAAGCATTCAAAAGAAAAGCACTGATGAATTGTGGGAAATGTAGTGTAGGAATGTTGGGAGGGAGCTACTGCTCCACCAGTCGCAAGGCATCATGGGAGTGAGGGTTTACAGGGTTTTGTTGGAGTGTTTGAGTGTTTCTGTAAGGTCTGGCTGCTAGCAGCCATTTTTGTATGTTCTTTGCTTGTGGGGTTTTTCCGTTCATCATGTGGTTGTG